>JAODUP010000446.1:237500-240000 GCA_025642065.1 Paralvinella palmiformis | reverse complement strand
GTTTTTAAAAGGACTAAGTTTAGTAGAAATATGCTTATTGTACTGGTATGTCTACTTACTAATCTATGAACACCAACATGCATATGAACGGACACACACACACACACACACTTATTAATGCACGCACGCATGCATGCAGTGCGTGGGTCCATTCATCCATCCATCCATCCATACATACATACATACATACATACACACATCCATGCATACATGCATACGTACATGCATCCATCCATACATACATCCATACATGCATCCATACATACAGATACATCCATCCATGCATATATACATCCATACATATATACATACATACATACATACATACATACATACATACATACATGCATACATCTATACATACATCCATCCATACATATATACATACATCCATGCATACATACATACATCCGTAAATCCACAAATCCATACATATATACATACATATGTACATACATACATATACATATATGTACCTTTGTATTTAGTCGTTATTCGCTCACAATTTCCATTAATTTTAATAATGTAATATGATATAATATAATATATAATATAATATAATATATAACAGGATTCATAGAACGAGGTATGTTATTAATAATGTTGTTATTCGGTTTTGTTTTGATTTATTAATGTCGTTTTGGACAACTACTGCTCGTCGATCAATAATATTGCACAAAATGGAGCAGACGATTATCTGATTTATATCTCTGAGTGGAAAGACTAACACTTTAACAAACGATTAAATGTAATATGAACTTTAATAGTTTGGTTCTTAGTCGAATTAATATAGATAGAATATTGTGAAGAAAAACCTTATAATAGTTGACACTGAAATATTAATAGTTAATACTTAACATTGTGATATAATCGTCCACACACTAATTAATGTTTTATTGTTAACAACGCATCAAAATGGACAACAGATACATAAGGTAGGTGATAGTATCAACAAGTAACAAAACGTACATGATACTAACAGAACATATGATATTTTAATGACAATTAAGCTGACTATTTGATTAAAATAATACCACTCAGTAGTAACTCACGTAACTATATATCGTAACCATATTGTTGGAAGATTGGAATTTTTCGAGCCGAGTTCGACTTGGAATACTTATAATACGAGGTTATATTGTTAGTAGGTGGGCTCAACATCAGTGTTTAAACTGACCATTTCAGGCCCTTGTTGAAGGAAGAGCCCAAGGCTGGTCTGTGTTCTAAAGGTCCCGCTGTTGTTACTAAAGTCGTTGTACAGAAAGCTCAAGGATTGGAGGAGAAAACAGGAAAAGAAGGTGACCGTCTTAATCGTATTAATTCGTTTAACAAATCGTTTTGCGATTTGTGGGCTATTTTACGAGGACTATCAATGTCTTTAGGGCTGCCTGCGTATTAACATCATGTTTAAAATATTTCATCGTGCATCATGGTATGTTGTTGTTGTTGTTGTTGTTGATCGCGGATTGTGACTAATTGTGTACTATTTGTCTGCTGTCTGTCGACGACTTCCTGATGCTAGAATAGAACGCCAATGTTACCTCAGCCGGCTATGGGATGTTTCATCCGTTAATTTTATTTAGCTAACACGGATGCCTCGACTCTATATCCCACGTGTAAACAACATCCAGGCTAAAGAAAGGAATTATTCAGTAGCTCATTAACTCACTGACTCACTCACTCATTCACTCACTGACTGACACACTCACTCACTCATTCACTATAGTCTCCATGTTTTAGGTCTAGTTGCCATAAATCCTTATGCCATAGTGAAGTGTGAAGGGGAGACAGTCAAAGGAATGTGGGCCAAGGATACACCGAATCCCGATTGGGATTTCCAGACTATATTCTACAGAAAACATCCGAGAGAGAAGCCAATCATTGTTGAGGTAAGTTATAAACAAACGTTGATAATCGATACATGAAACCTTGAATACGACATCTGTTTGATATTGTTCTATTCTGTAGTTGTAGCTAACGTTAATTATTTATATTACACTGTAATCAGCGAATAAGTAAGATAATAATTATTGATTTATGAATTAATGGGGGGGAGAAGGATTTAATGGTTGTCAATCAATTTTATTGAAATGAAAACATTCTTATTGTCACGATATGTAGACTCACCAAAATCAAGGTCCTAATACCGCTATGGTCCGTTAGATAAGCTACTGTACTTCACATATACACACGCACACGCACACACACACACACACACATATATATATATATATATATATATATATATATATTGGATTCCGATAAATATCATTTGATTCTCTCATCGAAGCCTACATGTCGATGTTTCATATTCTTAATCTCAAAATGTAAATTTTTTTCCTCTGTAAATCCTTTCCAGATCTGGAGCAGAAATCGTATCAAAGCAGCCGATTTCCTCGGTTTGGCGACCATTCCATTTATAGGAAAGGGTACGCCAGAAGTTCAGGAATGTAAACTTTACGGAAGAGGAAAAAAGGAAGCGGAAATCAAAAGGCCCGGA
>JAODUP010000446.1:225000-232500 GCA_025642065.1 Paralvinella palmiformis | reverse complement strand
TATCCTCCAAACAAATCGACCATGTTTACAGTCGAAAATGAGCGATAAGACTGACAGTAGACAGAGCATCTTAATAATCATCAGGAGATCAGATAAACGCATTCCATAAAACCTCATATATCGGCTTAGTTTGGAGTTTGAACATTTTTTCCTCAGTGCTGAGTGTTATGATTTCGTTATCATCAACCCCGTTTCCGCCATCCTTCGCTTATTGTTTCACTCATCAGAAAGACGACATTAAAAACATTACGAAGCATTCTCCCACCTGTCCTTTATTCTACAAGGTGAAACGCGTTAAATGTTGTTTGATGGCTAATTCTGAGCACAATCTCTTCGACTTAAAATGAAGATTTCTGAGATAGACGATTTATCTGCTGAAAACCGACCGTACAAATTATGAGAGTTATCTAAATAAATAATCTACTCGTTTGTAATCACGAAACAGAAATGACAATTCCAAACGGCATCCAGTTAGCAATAAATTTATGAGGCTTCACTCGTATCATAAATAACTCCGGCTGAAGACTAAATTAAACTGACCATACTATTAACGTTGTATTGGAAGTTGTGTATCTTATACGCCCCCCATCCTCCACTGTTTATCACCCATTATTTATTCTTAAAATAGCTTATTAATTTATACGCCAATGTTTTGGTGTGTGTATACGGCAATATTGTGGTGTGTGTACGCCAATCGTTTAGTGTGTATACGCCAATGTTTTGGTGTGTGTATACGCCAATGTTTTAGTGTGCATAAGCCAATGTTTTAGTGTGTATAAGCTAATGTTTAGTGTGTATACGCCAATGTTTTAGTGTGTATACGCCAATGTTTTAGTGTGTATAAGCCAATGTTTAGTGTGTATACGCCAATGTTTTAGTGTGTATACGCCAATGTTTTAGTGTGTATAAGCCAATGTTTAGTGTGTATACGCCAATGTTTTAGTGTGTATACGCATGTTAATGTTTTGCAAACGAATTTCTGTTTGAGTTAAAAACTTCAGTTTATTGTGACATTTCTATTATTTTATATTATGGTTCACCTGTTTATAATTTTCTCGATGACGAAGTAACAACTACAGAATACTTTATTTGTTTTAATTTCTCTTTTAATCAATTTCTATTTTCTACGTTTATGTATATTGTATCTGTGTCCATCTTTATATGTAATGTTATACTTAATACCGAAGTGTGCTTCATGAAACACCCCCCAACAACATAGCTTATGGAAGTAACTGGATGATTGCTTTATTTTGCTGCAGCGTCGGTCAGATTTAAACATATATGGCTGAACAATGTCTCCCAATGGAAATTATATTATCACATGAAACATCCTACAGGCCCAGGCAATACTAGGATTCGAACAACGACGTGGTGGTATGCTCAACTGATTGTACTGTGTTATTTTTTCCTCATATTGATAATTTTTTGTATTCAATACAATGAATTAGAGGCTGATTTTGATATTGTATATCTTAACATGAAAAATCGATATTCGTGGTTCGATCAATAATCGATATTTTATATTGACGGATTTTCCCTTTTACACACTAATAAAAAACACCCATTCTCTAATACACCCCCAATCTCTAATGCAGACCCATTGTGTAATACACACCCATTGTCCAATACACACCCATTGTCTAATACACATCCATTATATAATGCACATCCATTGTCTAATACACATCCATTGTCTAATACACACCCATTGTCTAATACACATCCATTATCTAATGAACATCCATTGTCTAATACACATCCATTGTCTAATACACACCCATTGTCTAAGACACATCCATTATCTAATGAACATCCATTGTCTAATACACATCCATTGTCTAATACACATCCATTGTCTAATACACATCCATTGTCTAATATACACCTCTTTGTCATACACAAAACAATACAAACCTTGCTCCATCAACCATCGGTTGTGTCTTTGGTAGTACTTGTGTCATTAACTCGTAACATGGTAGACAAATGCCAACAATAAATCCAACCTAAAATATTAAAAAAAGATATAAAAATACAGAAACTGTCTCGTGTCTTAGAGAAAATAAATTATAACACAGATATTATAGACTATTTTTATTATTATCATATTTGTATTAATATCTGAAATTTTGGTATATATATATATATATATATATATATATATATATATAAAATCTTAATCTGTAAAATCCGGTAATATGTATATTAACTGAAATATTTAGATGATTTTTATTAATTGGGATTTTCAGGTAATACATATATTAACTGATTATTTCAGGTAATATGAATATTACCTGAAATAATACAAATTAACTGTATTAAACGAATTAAACTGTATTGAATGTATTAATTATATTAAATATATATATATATAATATTATTATTATTATTATTATTATTATTATCATTATTATTATTATTATTATTGTTATTATTATTATTATCATTATTATTATTATTATTATAAACACTCCGTCAAAAGCGCACACACAATAAGAATGTTAGAATCAAAATAATAATTATATTTGAAAATAAATAAATTTCAGTATAGAATCTGACAGAAGATAAATATAAAAGATGCTAACTATTCACACATTTGTGGCCATATTTTGAATGCAGAACAGACTTGGCTATAATATGTCCTTGTAAACATTCTAAACGAGTCAGTACGCGTGATGTAGGTTTCAACATTTAGAAAATTTTAATCTTCTCACAAATTATTTATTAATAAAGTCATACCCCGCCCTACGTCATCAACTGGCTCCCTCCAAACGTATTTCACTTAAACTGGACGTAATGCCTTAAAAATGCCTTTTGTTGTAAATTTGTATTGTACAGACATTTGTTTTAAATGTTTTAGTGTGTTAAAATAATGATTAAGTTTCTTTTGTCAGTTGTTGTTAATTTATTTATTTCTCGTCCTTTCGTTAGAAATTTACTCTAGAAAAGTGGCCTAAAGGAATTTGACGTAAGTCGGAAATGACTTAAGGGGGTAGTCCTGTAGACAGCCGGCCAAGCTTTCACTTGAAATATTAAACTGCGGCCTGTATTGAAGATCTGCTACTTAAAGGCAACGGAACCAAATACCAATATATATATATATATATATATATATATATAATATCTGGCATTCCGCGGGGTCATGAGTTGTTTCGTTGAAAGATATTGTTACTGGAATAGTTTGCTGACAATAGATTTAAATCAAAGGTGGTTTGTTGAAGCGGAAAACAGCTCAAAGTTCGAGTTAAAAACAACGAGAAGATTATTGGCGTTTCATTGCACAACAACACACAAATAGTTGGAATATTTCTACCTCGAGTTTGGGAAGTTCGTCCTGACGCGCCCTGTCCATCATTGGGATGGGCGTAATTCCCGAGAGTTTCTCTTTATCACCCTACCAAAAACACACGCATTGTAACGACATACAGACTGAGTGAGAACATCCATATCATCGGGAGAGACAGATAGGGGGGGGGAATAGAGGGAGATAATGAGAGGGGGGGGGGTGCCACCTAAATCCGGGGGTAAACGTAATCGAGACAACGAAACCGATGACCAACGCGATGGTAGACTGCATGCTACGTACAACCGAAAAGACTGAGAAACAACCAGATGATTAGATATGAACAATAACTGTTAATAAGGTAACAAGGCGCCCTTCTCGGCTGTGTATGCGCGTGCGTGTGCGTGCGTGAGGTTAGCCAGCTCTTCCGCAGTCAAAAAGAGCCATGCCATGGTTAGAAATAAACGCCGACCGCTGGTCAGTCGGATTCCTGGATCGTTCCGGATCTACGCCATCTAGCGATCCGTTTACGTTATAATTAGGAACCAGTTCGGATTTGGGATTATTTCTAACCATAGGCATGTTTCTAATCTACATAATTGACTATTTAGTGTAAGCCTAAGTAAGTCAATAGATAGCATGCTGTATGTTATTATGGTAATATTCAATAATGTTGGGTTTAAGATTAGAACTTGTATTATATATATATATATATATATATATATATATATATATATATATATATATATATATATATATATGGAATTAATACACTAACACTATATATATATATATATATATATATATATATATATATATATATATATATATATGCACATGCTATTTATGACAAGTTAAGCATATTAAATAGCTATAAACCCGCAGCCAACAGGATGGAATTCTGTAAATACTGAAACAGGATTCTGAAAGTAAATGCGGGCTGCTGACTGCGAATTTGGCACAGAGTGCATGCGACATAAACCCTTGCGCATGCGCATGCATTCACGCGCACAAAAACGGCACCCACGAGCGATACCGTGTTCGTGCGCAACAGCAACAGTTCGTGGGGGGGATTATTACACGGCTACGGGACGGGGAAATGCCTAATGTACAAGCGAGGCTATACAGTGCCCCCTGGCGTACGGGGGCGGCCATTGCGTTCTGCCCAGCGTACGGCGTGTGTACCTGACTGTTAGGTAGCTCGTCCGCCTTGTCTCTGTCCATCATCGGGATAGGCGTGTTCCCGTGGCGTTTCTCTTCGTCTCCCTAAATACGGCAGAAGAAAATTAAGTTGGATTCAATCGGATCGACGCCATCTTGCTTGCACGAGAAAGAGATACCGAGCTATGATTAGAAGCGTTTACAAATAATAACATATCGTCCGAAGATGTTATCTCTCTATTGTCACGTTACTGTCCCGTCACGTGTCCGTACACGAACAAGCACTGCCCATCACTACATTGATCAGACGAACAAGTGACAACAAAACTGAAGGTTAGAAATAATATTTCGACCCCCTGACGTCGTATTAGACAATTGATTTCTTTCTCCACGAGATGACGTAATCTGGAAAACATCAGTCTGAAATTATGACAATAAATGCGTCGATTTTCGGCAATAGGCATACAAATACATAATGAATACATGGCTATGCACATTAACGAAGTTTAATATCACCATCAATTAAGCGGAAGCCTTCATCTTAGCCCTTAAAAAGGGCATTAAATAATGGAAGGAGGTTAATTATAAACGTGCCGAGAATAAACAAGGCGAATTCAAACAAACAAACAAACAAAATAACAAAACAGTTATCTGTTCGTAGGATTTCGACATACAAATATCAGCTAATGTAAATAAAACCAAACTAAATAGAAACACGATAATAAAAACCAAATTACTACGAAGGAGAGTGCGTGGTGCGTTTTTTAAGATAGACGATTATATTATAACTAAACAGCCACGAGAGAAATAAAACTTATCAAACACGGAACTACAGCTATTGATTAATGAAGATAAGATAACAGAGAGATGATGATGATGATGATGATGATGATGATGATGTAGAAGACGAGTCAGAGATGGGGAAATGTGATGTTTGTTTATCGAATGTAATTTTTACATTTAATGGGTTTGTTGTTTATTTGTTGTTGTTGTTTGTTGTTATTGTTTTTATACTTGTTTGTTGTTGTTTATCGATATTTATTGTTTGTTGTTGTTTGCGCTTTTGTTTGCTGCTGTTTATTGTTTGTTGTTGTTTATTTTTGTTGTTGTTTGTGCTGTTTTTATTATTATTGTTTGTTGTTATTTATTGTGTGTGTTGTTGTTGTTGTGTGTTGTTTGTGTTAGTGTTGTTCTTGTCTGTGGTGTTGTTTGTTTTGTTGCTTATGTTATTGTTGTTGTTTGTTTATTGTTGTGGTCTATTGTTTGTATTGCTATTTGTATTGTTGTTGTTTGTGCTGTTATTTGTTGTTTATGGTTTGTTTGTTTTTATTGTTTGTTGTTGTTTGTTTGTGTTTTGTTTGTTGTTGTTTATTTGTTGTTGTTGTTTGTTGTTATTGTTTGTTGTTATTGTTTGTGTTTATCGTTGTTAGTTGTTGTTATTGTTTGTGTTGTTGTTGTTTGTGCTGATGATTGTTGTTGTTTATTTTTATTCTTTTTTATTCTTATTCTAATGTTGTTGTTTGTGCTGCTGTTTATTGTTTGTACTGTTGTTTATTATTTGTTGTTGTTGTTTGTGTTATTGTTTGTGTTGTTGTTGTTTATTGTTTGTTGTTGTTGTTGTTGTTGTTTATTGTTTGCTGTGTTTTGTTGTGTATTGTGTGTTGTTGTTTATTGTTGTTTGTCGTTGTTGCTGTTGTTGTTGTTCGGCTATTATTTCAGTTGTAATACTGTGTAGCTGATATTAAAGACAATGACAATGCTGATGATGTTGCAAATGATAATCGTAGTCAGAGAAGGTGAAGGGGGGGGGGGACTTTTCCAGAAACAAGATAAGCGACAGTTAGAGCAAGTGTGTGTACAGCGTGCGTGGAAGAGAAGCCAAAGGAACAAACTGATCTCGATTTCTTTTTCGGTGTTATTTTTTGGTTGTTTTATTATTTTTATTCAAAACAAAAATGAACAAAACGGTTAATACGAAATTCGAAAACCCGAGACAACTTCGACACAAACGTCTAAAACAGCTTACTTGCTGCCAGAATTCCTCCATTATGATGTTAACAAGCTCGACCTGGAGTTCCCACGGTTTATACATGGAGCATAGATCGCAGGCTGTCATGCTGGCTGCCATCAACATCTCTCTGTTGTGTAGAAAAGCGCGATATGTTGGGGTCTGATTGGAACACTATATATGTATATATATATAGCACCTCCACCGATAAGCCGGGCCTTTAGAAGCGCTGGGAGTCGGTTAAAGGAGACGGCATTTGTACATTTTATATATATATATATATAGTGTATATATATATATATATATATATATATATATATATATAGCACGAGGCGAAGGGGAACCCGTAGACTACATACAGGCTTTGCCAGCTCCTCTCTAGCACCCGCTGTCTTCTGACATAAGGATGAGGACAGGTACGGCGTAGACACGGAGACCAACTATGCTCTAGATGAGGAACCAACCGGTGTACCGTCCTAACAGCTGAGGGCTAGGTTATGGCGGATGAGGCATATCATTGTCGGGGAAACAGTCACTCGGTCGATCTCTCACGCAATCAATTTTACCTTTGGTGGTCGGATATACCTGGAAATATCGCTCGGGCAACGTAAGTTTACGTCGGTTTTACACGCACGCAAGCAAGCAAACACACGCGCATGCCTGCACACACATACACAAAAAACGCACGCACGCATACACAAAGTGAGAGAAATACACAGAAGGAGCGAGGTACACATTACGTTTCCACTGTCGGCCCATATAGTAATGATCACCATTTACACAACACAGCTGTTACGATGACACACAGTGGTGTCACTTATCTAAGAAGAGTACAGTATCTGTATATAGATAGATAGATAGATAGATAGATAGATAGATCTAATTACATCGTAACACGAAAACATGCACATGTTTCGAGGCCCGTATCAACAGCGAGCGAGCTAGCGAGCGATAATCGAAGAAAAGTGAGCAAGAAAAAAGAAAATACGCCCAAAAAGCTGAAATCGAAATGGTAGCCAACCGGCATGCAAATATATATATATATATATAT
>JAODUP010000446.1:92500-215000 GCA_025642065.1 Paralvinella palmiformis | reverse complement strand
CTCATATAGTGATGCAGGCTTTAAATTCGATATAATAGTAAGTAAACATGGAAATAGTTGATTTGCGCAATGCCTTTGACACCATTCAACATTAGACAGATAGACAAATTGGCTTGTAGCACTGAAGCACGTGCAATAAGCGAAGCAAATGATGGATGACTACTAGATAATAATGCTACTAGGACACTGATGAGCACAAGAAGATATGCTATGTTCATAGCCATACATCACGATCTTAGTCACAGAATATTTCATTCGGTTGGTATTTAATTTTATATGATCCAACAAACAAAAAAAAAACATATCTTGCCCTCGTGTATGAAGTAGGTAGTAAAATACAGCTTGATATTTGTTTAACAGAATGTGCACCGACACTGAGGTGTGAAAACTACAAACAACAAACATTGGACATTGTCTGCCATTATTTAAAGACAGTGTCTTCTAACGGACGTTAGGCTATGAACATAATGTGTTCTTCTGGTATTCCCATCAGACACATAAAAACTATTAAGCAATCAAATAATACATATAAATGATAAAATACTGATAAATTGTTTGGGGTTTTGGGGAGGTACTATCACCACTTTCTATGTATCTTGTTCTTAAGAGTCAGCAAAATTACGTCATGGTCATTAATCAGGATAGAAATTCAAGTTAACAATTACCGTGCATCAAAGATTTACTCAGGGAAAGAATTCATGGAGCCAAAAATTCCTACCGATCAGTTGGATATATTTTACCTCAGTTTTAACAATTAAACAAATGATGGGGTCAGTTCTGACATTTCTATTGTCCTGCGACTACGAATAATAATTTAGGCAGGAAGTTATTTCAAATGTGCATAATAATAACCTGGAATAATTAGCATAAATTATATCCACTCGGTCAAATAAATAATAACCAAAGCAATTTAACAAATTGAATTACACATAAACACACATGCATACGGATACCAAATTGTAAAATAATATTCAGTTACGGGTCTGAAAATAAAGAACGTAATTTATTTGTATCTAAAAAAAAATATATTTTATTTTAAACAGATATAAATAAATCTCACGAAATGGACGAAAATATTTCTATATTTTGAAGAATTTTCTCAGACTATATCGCAAACAAGTATTTATCGTTATCGTTTTGAAATCTATTTCAGTCATCTGTAAATTAGATTTTATGTTATTTTCGAAATTCAGATAATTCGGTCAATGGTCATGTATAGGTAAGGTCGATAATTTATAACGTAGAGAGATAAGGGTAAAGATTCTAATGAGATGACAACAGCAAAGATTGGCAAAGATCTACGTAAAGATTAAAATATAAAAAAGAGCATACATAATAAATAATGAGCTCTCTACGGGAATAAAGACAGAAACTATAAGCGGGTTATTGCCAAAAGAAACGTCTGACTGTATGTATGCTCAAGTACAATGTTGGAAACGTGTGTTTTATTTGTGACTGCTGTGTGTGTGTGTGTGTGTGTGTGTGTTTGCGTGTGCGTGTGTTGCCATACTGAGGGCAAACCTGATCTCTTTTTGCAGATTAGGCGTGGCATTCTCCTCCGTCTCAGCGTCACCCATGTCAAAGACACGAGCGTACAACTCTTTTGTGCGGTTGTCGAGCAGGAACAGCGATGTACGATCGGCGCTGACCAACTTTTTGGCATAATTCTGTGTGTACGGGAACGGGTATAAAAACGTTAAGACAGGACTGACACGAAACAAAACTCGCCCACTTTTAGGGAGGCGGAGTGCCCTGTACGTAGATGGCGCCATCTAGGAAGTAAAGGAAACTATTAGTATTACTGGGCATTGGCACAGGAAACGACCTTTGCTTGCGGGGGGGCGGCGGGTGGCCGGGGGTGTGACCTTGAAACTGTCGAACCCATTGTTTAATGTCGTTTCCTGTACCCGGACATGTCGCCATTAACAACTCGTCATTCTGACCTGATTTCTCTGTGCCGCATCTCCATAAGTTCTGTGTCAAGGCCGTGACCCATGTCAAATATCCGGGCATACAGCTCCATGCTGTGATAATCTAGCATGAACAACGATGCCCTATCGGCCGTGACCAGTGTTTGTGCATATTTCTAGGGAAATATGTTAGAGTATCGATGATAGATTATAGTGAAGCGGCAAATGTAAACAATAAACAACAAACAAATAAATACAATCATATGCAATCATATATTGATGGTATTACATCGGTACAACCGAATGTATTAGAACGTAAGAAAAGTCACGACCCTGACTGACTGACTGACTGACAACAAAGACGTAGTTTCCATAAATAACCGCATTATGTTTAAGTCATTCCAGTAAATATCGGACACTAAACGATATTTTTACCATAATTTTCATAATCACTGTATCCATACTTATAATATCCTGGAATATGGATCTGAAAGCACAAAAATGTCAATATATATATATGTGTGTGTGTGTGTGTGTGTGTGTGTGTGTGTGTGTGTGTGTGTGTGTGTGTGTGTGTGTGTGTGTGTGTTGTGTGCCATTTATTTTCCCCTTCTTTACCCAAATTTATGTATTTATATTTAATATATACTATTTGTATTGCGTTTTTGCAGTAAAGACACCTACTTCGTTACAGTGAGGAGAAATTCGTTGAGTTTTCTTTGTTTTGTCATGCTGTGGTACATCTGAAATAAATGTAAGTTTAAAGTAACAATCATATATACAGAACCCAAACAACAATCTTTATAGAAATATAATTTAGTAAAATATAGACTGCACATTTACAGAGGAAATTCAAGTAAAATTAATAGGCAAATATATATATATATATATATATATATATATATATATATATATATATATATCCGTGTTTTAACTGTTATATAATAAAGAGCACGCACTATTGTACACACATGTACGCATATAGACACTTATGTTAAACTCGAACCAAACGTTTCTAACTAACAATAAATCGTGCAAACGTAGTCTACATATCTGTAGTATATACATATGTATATATATACCTCAGCATAGTGCACTGCCACTGACCCCCACACTACAAACGTGTTAGAAATCTGAAGAATTGGCAAACATATATATATATATTAACTAAGTCAAATAGCTTCACATAACAGCTATACAGATGGTTATATACAAATATACACAGAGAAGTAATACATATTAACAATATTACGTAGGATTAGTAGTCCACATACTGTATTCATTATGAATCATCATCATCTTGTTGGAAGTTTGTGTTAGACATTTAAACAGCACAAATCATTCCATGTATTACATTTAGAGCAATAACAGGCCCCCTTTATATATATATATATATATATATATATATATATATATATATATTACATATTTCGATCATTTGTTTTATTCTTGGTGATATTCCATTTTTAATAAGACGGTTTTTGTTGACAAATTGACGGAAAAGATCATTCTTATATAATTCGTGTTCAAGGACAACTTGTTTTTTTATAAAATCTTATTATTATTATTATTATTATTATTAGAATCATCATCGTCATCATCAACAACAATACTATCAACACCCTACTCCAAAGGAAGTGTTACAAGCATTTACCTTGTTAATGTAAAACATGCAACAGACAACTTAGCCAATTTTCTTATACAAACATGGACGGCCCAGTGTTTTACGTAATTTGTTAGCAACATTGAAATATTTATAAAGAAAATCAACTAAAACATTTTATTGTTGTGAAACTATCGGGGGGGGGGGTTCTGATCAGTGTGGCTTCGTGCAAACAGCCAAATATTTCTAACATTCCATTCAACGCACGCTTTACGACAATGGACGCTTTATAATACAGTGTACATTTAGAGATTCGGAGCTAGAAGTCGGTTAGTCTCCCAAGTTTAAATCCGTTACAGAGTATATGTTATAGACAATCTAATAACAAAAAGACAATTTAGTTTCGTAAGCAAAGCAGAGCAAACAAAGAAAGGCAGAGTTTATTAAAAACAGATTTTTTTATAATAAATTTATTATTGTTATTAATTGTTATTATTATTATTATTAATTGTTGTTATTATTATTATTGTTAGCTTCGTCGTCACCGTCATTATTATTATTATTATTATTATTATTACATATTATTACACACACATGTTATGTACACTTAGAATGATCATTTCAGGATGATTACCTCATGACATCGTAACACTAAGTCACCCAGAAAGAAGAGTATATTGGACGACACCTATGATAGAATATCTCATTATAAAAATTGTACTCGTAATGTAGGGTACGATATATTCTAATACGAAACATAACATGGTACGAAATATCAACATATCTCGCCGTCTGGTGTCTATATCAACTTAACTTTTTAAAAGTATTAATAAATCAATAATATGCTAAAGTTGATCATCTAGAGCATCAGTCGATATTTGTGGATTCATCAGTGAATTAGAGAGAGCTAGGTTTGATCGATTTCATGTATTAATTTCCTTTTAGATTTAGTATAATAAAATGTCGGCAAAATATATTAAATAGAATATAGAAATCACATTACCTCTTCTTCTTCTTCCGTAAATGGAATATTGCTGTTGATCCTAACCAGTTCTATAATTCCTAGAGTATAGACGATATAACATATATATATATATATATATATATATATATATATATATATATATGATTGAAGAATAATCTTGTTTTATTAGTATCTACACTAATTAGCGTCTGGTGTGGGTAGCACCTGTCCATAATTAAGTAAACAGGTACCTCGGTGAATGTCAATTCAGATAAATGGAAGGGGATGATTTATTTTCACACTTACCAGCCACCTCTCCCGTGGCTTGTAGGACAGGTTGACATAACACAGAAGTTACTCCATCGGAACCCACGCCAAGTCCATCTGGAAAGTTATCAGTCTGCGGAAGAGAAAAAAATCATCTTATCAATGAAAACAAAATTACTATAAATATGCACGTGGTTATGACCATAAATGAGGTGGGCGTGAGGAACATGAGGAGCACACAGGAATTTGACGAACAACGATCTTGCATGTGATGTGTGTATTTGTGGCCTCAGTGAAGCATATTACACACCATTTCCAAATGAAAGCAGTAATTGGGGAAAACGTGAAAATTAATTCGATAAAAACATTTCGGATGTTATGTTATAAAGATCCGCCAACTTCAGTTTTACGCAACTTGTACATATTCAATCGCTACAGAAAAAAACCCGAGCTGAATGTATTCAGTCTTAAGTAATAAGAAATTAATTTAAATACTAATTAATTCATATAAGTAAAATCGGTTGAAAGAAGAACGACATAGTGCACTTAGTATAATATCTTACTGTTGTACGGTCTGTACTCTAGTACGGGGTCAATAAACATCTAGCTACAGATGTTACGATACAATAGAAGTGCTCGCTGTTCTTACTACCAAAGAACATTTGCTAGCAAGAGGTCTCGTGATACATGAATTTTTTTATAATTTCATATTATTATTATAAACTACATGCCAAGCCGTGTTTGACAATTATTGGACCGGACTTTGACCGGTGGGCTGTCGGGTAAACAATACCTTTCAAATGTATAGATGAACTTCCAATGACACGTATTAAAGAAAATAAACCTAAATTATCTATAATATATGGCATATTGTTTGCGTACAATGCACCCTCGATGACGTGTTTAGTTTTGTTTTTCACGTGTAATACACTGGTATGATATATCCTCTACGAATGACTACCTGATGATGATGATGATGATGATGATGATTGATGTTTTACGGCCACTTTTTTTTGCGCATGTTAGGCTAAATGGGCCGAGCGACCTCCAAACGTAATGAAACTAAGTCAAAAATAAAACACCCTTCAGATATGCCCAAGCCGAGACTCGAACTCAGGTGGTAGTGATCTGTGGTTCGACGCGCTACCAGTTAGACCACGGAGCCGCCCTATTATTCGCCCAAGTATTATAGATTGTTATGATTATGGTTAAGACTGAATTTTTTTGAATATATGTGGCCGTTTAACAGAACATATTTTACCCTTGATTCATCCAGTTATCTCTCTATCTGTATAATAACATTATTTTCTGAGATGAGGCAGAGTGAAAAATATGAGGAAAGGAAAACGTTGTTTATGATAAATATAGCGTCAGAATATATATTAAACACATACACACACACATACACGCGCGCGCGCACACACACACACACAAATATATATATATATATATATATATATATATATACGCACACAGAGAGAGAGAGGGGGGGGTGAGTGAGAGAATTATATTGATCTAGTCTTTCCACCTTCAATAAAGATATGCCATTATCATCAACATAAGCTGTAAAGTGGTATAAATACACGACGTACTATAATTGTCTGTAATCATCATAATAATGTAGCCATTTTATATAAAATACAAATATAGATAACACTGGGAATCAACTTCAGAACTTAGAGTTATGTATTAAAATGCACTACCGACTGTGCTACGGAAGATCTGCCTCCGAGCCACCTCCATCTTACAAGAAGAAATTAATTATTTTGCAACACCAAAAAAAAAAAACCCGAGAGATGAAAAGATGAAAAGAGCCATTTATCAATATTTATAATAATTTACTGAATTATTAATGAATAATTCTTTTGTCGTACAATGGCAGAAATGACAAATGGCGTTCATAGTTTTATATATTTCTTATCTTGTTATGACATTTGTCAAAGCATCTCAGAAAATAAGGATGCACTGCAGTTCCTCGCCACACACTCATATAATAAACAAATTGTCTCACTGATAATTAGCAACATAGTCCCTACTTACTGTGTTGTAGGGATACATCCTCAAAGGCGATTTACTGTGCGCTACATATGCTGATAATATAGATCCCGGTCCAATGCGTCTACAACAAACTGAGTCATCCTTAGTACTAAATAAAATAATAAAATCAGTTGATTAATTATATTAATTATATTAATTATACACAATGTATATACAATGCATATATATATATATATATATATATATATATATATATATATCGGTTTTATTACACATTTGAAGTGAAAATGATTTGTATTAAAAATAAACTTACCATTCTGAACTTGGTTTGTAATAGAACACTTCCTGCAGAAAATAAATGAAATTGATTGAAGTTTATAATATGGGGTGGGGGGGTTCAACTTTTTACTAAACGGATACTTCATGTGGTAATCCAGATCCTTATCAAACATATCCCTCCATCCCATCAAATAAATAACACTTTATAAATTGGATAAATTATAATCACTAAGCGTACTTACCTCACCCTGTTCATCAACCAGATATAGATTGTAAGCATCGGCATTTGTAGCTATTTATGATGGAAGAGAATCGAAGTATACATTATTAGATATTAAACAGGTAACGAATATACCTGTAAGTGATATCATTCCCTGCTATTAACAATAATAACATTTACCAGGTCATGGGTAAAGTGAGAAACCAGGCTCTCTATGTTACAAGTAATAAGAATAGCTTTATGACTTATTACACTATAAACACACACACACATACACACACACACACACACAAATATATATATATGTGTGTGTGTGTGTGTGTGTGTGTGTGTGTGTGTGTGTGTGTGTGTGTGTGTGTGTGTGTGTGTATATGTATGTATGTGTGTGTATATCAGTCTAACCTAATTTATAAGAGATAACGCTTATATTGATCGTGTTGTTGCTAAACAAACAACCAGTTATGGCAAATGTCAGTTCGCATTAAATCCCAACTTCCTGTAAACCTGAATCCGGAAAAGGTCATTATCCAAAAGATATGACGTCTTCCCTTTTGACTGTGTCGGTCACGTGCAGCTACCGAGGGGGAAAAACGACCCCCTTGCACACCTGCACCTACGCCTGCCGAACTAGAGCTATCTGAATATAAGTCGCACTCACCTGCAGCTATGCAGGCGGCCAGTTCACAGAGTACTTGAGCTCGGTTGTGTTGTTGGTGTATGTCACGCGTCATCTCCTGCAGCAATGTCCTTCTGTCTTGATGTAGATTGAACTGTCGAGAAATACATAAAGCAATTAAAAGAAATTCAGCTTCTATTGTCGGGTACACATCGCTGTGTTTACAGAAAGCCCAAACTCTGCTTCCTCACACATCGTGCTCCAACGGCGCAGAGACTAGAAGTATGGCTTCGCAAATGTCCAGGTCAGGATTGTACTCGAATCAAGTTAGACACGCTTACGGTGTGTTTCTCTACGAACTTGGCCCTCAAACGTATATGTCAGGAATGAACGACACCCTCTAGCACCTTAATCCGATGGGAAATCAGCGATGTTTTAGGCATCGTCACGATGATGGGTGGATGGTATTAGTAGATCTAGCAAGAATAACTGACTTGTATCTGAACGGCGAGTTATAACTACACTAAAGATTGAAAATAAAGTACTTCCGGTAGTAACGTATTGGCGAGCAGAGAGGGGGGGGGAAGAGAGAATATATATATATATATATATATATATATATATATATATATATATATATATATATAAATATATAAGAGAGAGGAGAGAGAGATGAATTACGGTTATTAACTAAAACTATAGAATAGCAACGACGAGAATGGTAGCAACAAGAGCAATCACTTCCTTTGCCAAACGTACTAATATTGTATTTATGATAATTAATAACTTATTCAAATCTATTTACCAGCAAGATTAAGACGGAATGATAAGCTTGTAATTATCTGTCCGCTTTTAAAAGATAACCCTTAAACTGACCAAGTCAGCTGAAGCAATCAACGAAAGCCAATCGCCCCCCCCCCGATCAAGAGTTGATACAAAACCAATGATCAAATGCGTTGTGTGAGCATGTTGATGGCCAATCAATAAAAATCGAAAAATCTGTGATCGTTTCACTCCCAGAGACGAGCACGCGTGCCTTTTTTAGTAAAGTGACCAATTTGTTTACATGATGGCTCGTCAAAGTCCGGGACGGCGCCGCACATCAAAAAGATTGGCCAAACCTCATAACGTAGCGAATAACGTAAACGTGCTTCGATTGCCAGACGGGCCACGTGATCGTTGATGTTTTATTGTGGAAATCCCGAACGACGCCAAGCCATAAACCAGCCCGGCCACGGAGAGGGAGGTAGTGAATTAACGCGAACTACAGCACTCCTAGCGAATGGCGAAAGACGACCATTTTGGCGTGTCACGAAGCAATTGGCGTTCGGAGACCTAATGGGCTCTGACAGGGCGGGAGATATTCGGGAAGATATGGTGGATATATCTGGTGGAAGACCTGGGAAAGGGAATGGCTCATTAAAGGGCCAACTCGATTATGACGTCATGTTGGACCTGTCTGAAGGCACACAGAGAGAGAAGTATTTGACGGGCGACAAGAAGGAGAAGAGCGTAATGGCAGGTTGGGCGTAAAATCTGGTCGTCCAACTCAAGGACTACTCCATGTAGTACCTGAAGGAATATACCATGGCAAGCTTGATGGAGGACTTGATGGAGAACGTGATAACACATGTGTCTTCTAGACTCTCCGTACAAAAAAGATAGCTATTTTATCGGTGACACACCTATGCACAGACCCTCACCCCCCCCCCCCCCCCCCAACCAAAACAGTGCTCGAAACTAGGAAAGTTTCAACTGAATGGAGAGTAAATTAAATATATTATTATAAAAACTATTTTCATAGGACAATTCCTATTGTCAATTTTAATTATAGATATAATAATAATCTATTGGTCTGTTTTCATTTTAGCTTGTTGTAAGGCCTATGTCTACATCTGGGGATTATATTTTAATCTTTCAAAATTAGTCCTTGTGGACAATCAAAGAACGACAGTATAAATCACTGAGCTAGATATTTGTATTCGTGTGAAAAGGTAGGATGATCAATTTTAACCCGGTCTGAATCGTTGTCGGGAAGCATAATTCACACACACACACACACACTCACACACACACACACACACACACACACACCGCCCTGCTTTAAGTAATCGACTGTTCGGTTTTTTAAGTCATGAAACAGCCCATATATCGGCTGTAATTTTGTTATATCCAACCTATAATATCAATGTTATGGGGAAAATTGGTGTCATTTACCTAGACGGGAAGCCATAAAAGCAGACAGTTATTATTTAACATAGCGATCCGTCGACTGCCTTTAGACTGTTATACGGATGTTAAATGGCGCGCGTACCATTTGAGTTTTGATTCCGATGTTAACATCGGCAGGTAGTCATTATCAGCCCTTTGTCATTAAGGATAAGATGTATTAGGTATGAGTTATCGATCGTTTATGTAATTCGAAACAAGCTGTCGGTTATTTATGTGTCTAAATGGGAGATTTTAACTCACGAGCTAGGGACCCTTTAAACCATCAGAAAAGGGGGAATCTCAACCGTTGATGGCGTTATAGGGTTATTAACATTTCGTGTGTGGTGTGTGTGTGTGTGTGTGTGTGTGTGTGTGTGTGTGTGTGTGTGGTGTGTGTGTGTGTGTGTGTGTGTGTGTTTTAGTTGTGTATAATAAGGCAGAGGCACAGATAATCTCGAACCGTGAATTCAAGTGGCGACTTTCTAGCTGAGACATGTGTAATGTCTCAGCATGTGGGTGTGTGTGTGTGTGTATCGTCAGATTGGGGTATTATAGCCCCTCGATATCCTGTCCGAGTAATTCTATATGCAGTCAACTACAGACTAATCAATCTAACCTTCACATCAATCAAATTTAACAATGTACATTTATCAATAATCAATCATTACTTATAGAATAATTAAATGTTGTATCCACCAAAATCTCATTAATTGAATAGAAGATTAACATTTTGTATTAATTGTTGTGACATTTTATAGTTACCTGTATTATTTGCTTTCTTTTACGCTAAAGAAAACTATATATCATATATATATATATATATATATATATATATATATATATATATATATATATAATTTCTACCATCTACGATAATACGTAATATCACGTAAACACCACAGAATTGTAACCTCTGTTAAAATAAACGAACATAAGATAAGACAGTGATATATATATGTGTGTATTATTATTATCTGATTATACATATTAATTGTAATGTATATATATATATATATATATATATATATATATATATATATATATATATATATATATATATATATATTGTTATCATTATGCTGTGGGTGTGGGTGTGCGTGTGTGCGTTCGTGCGTGCGTGGGTGTGGTACTAACCGTTGTGATGTTTGTTGTTTTCTTGCTTAATTCGGTTGCTGAGTTGTCCGGATTTCTTGACCAGCCATTTCTCCACCTGATCGGTCGCCACATGCTTGGCGACGAACTGATCCAGAAAGTCCGGATTATCCAGCAGGTAGGTCGACACGACATCCGGGTTCAGATCTAGGTTAGTAAACAAATGACAATAGTCAATCCCGAACTTGACGAAACCACATATATATATATATGTTTTTATATATATATATATATATATATATATATATATATATATATATATATATATATATATATATATATATAATGCATGTTTATATAGCCCCCAAACCAGATAACTCTGTTCTGAAGCGCTGTACAGTATTATTATCCCTGACTCAGATCTGTTTCCATCCTGCACACATATCAACTCACAAGGGAACATACAACGCATGCTGCCATTAAAGGCGCAAAACGTTAATCAAACGCCAAACCATGACGTCCTGTCAGGTTCTCATTTTTATGGATGAGTGAACCAGTCGCCACATGACATCAATGCAGCTCTCGGAGCCTCGAACCCGGAACCCTTCGGCTACGAGTCCTGCGCTCTAACTATCTGACCATAATTCAGAGTCGACTGCCAATATTCGATTCTGTGAAAACTCTGACACGACGAACCGCTCAATTATGGCAGAAAGAGCAATACAAGATTTTACAAAGCAACGAAATCATAAAACTGGGGAAGTACTCAAGCTGAAAGTCGAATCCGGAAATTAGGGGGAAAAAACCCGGCTTCCCGAGTCATGTGAAACAGAAACTGGCTGTTTTTAGACGTCGTCAAAAATCGATGCAGCTCCATCTGGCGGGGAGAAGGTGTTATTCGTGGATAATGCCGTGCGGTGACAGATACCTGTATTATTCATTCATCACTCGAACGACGCGTGCATTAGGTCTATACGCTCTCTAAGGCGTTCCCACGGGGGGAATTCACATGAATTGACTCAGGTAAAACGGAATTGTTTGGGCTACCTGTTCGGAAAGTGTCCTTAAACATACGACGGTGGCGCTGTCTTGTCTTAATACAGTTTTTAAAAACCATACGAAGGTTACAGGTACTAGAAATATTGTAGGATTGAATCAGCTCGAGAATTATTGAGTAAGCCGAGAAGAAAACGTGCCCGCACATAAAAAGCCTGGCCCGTGTTTACAAAAGCGGTTTGTCTTTGATGATAAATGGTCTATTGACCGAAATTAAAACACGTGCATTTGTATTTAGTATGGAGGTTGCTGTTCTTTTAATAGGTCAAACCGGGTCCTGGACCGAGCCTGGACCAGTCCGCTTATTGATTGAAGGAAAATATTTCAAGATGTGACATTCAACGATCTTAAAGTTTATTATAGTCGCTGCTCGTGTTATTACACCTGGTGTCAGATTATAATAACAATATTTATAAATGTCCGTCGAGTTTAATTCAATGTGACATTCTGATGGGATTAAAGTGTACATAATAACCTCTCTCTCTCTCTCTATATATATATATATATATATATATATATATGTGCGTGTGTGTGTGTTTGTGTGGGCACGCGCGCGAGTGTGTGCGTGTAAATTTGAGATTTTTAATTCGTTCGACTTCATGTTGTAAGAAATTATTAGAAACACTGAATGGCCTTATTATTTCGATGCGTTCTTAAACCATACTTACTCACTGGCTCACTCACTGACTCACTCAACCACCCAGCCGCCCACTCAGTAGTTAATTGGGGGGGGGGGGAGACTGCGTAGTTCTATGTAATACGTTTCTATTAGGTGTCAGGTGAATTCTTCACAGGTACAGTGCTGTATAACGTCAAGGTATGACGTCATATAGAATGACGTTTCCGTATCAATTATAATCTCCGGCCCTGGTTAATGACGTCGCATTCTACGTCACTCGGTTGCTAAGAGATTAGCATGTCTACGTCAACAGTCATCTATTAATATCCCCTCCTTTCTCACAATCGCACGCACACACACACACACACACAATATCCTGTACCCGCCAATCCAATAAGCCAGCATTAACTCAACAGGTCTGACTTAGCCTCTAATCCTGGCCGACTTCCCAAATACCGAGATTCACAACGACCCACCTGTCACTGAGATGACTTAGTGTAGAGAGAGAGAGACCACACAATACGTCTCTCACCTACAAGATCAATGGGTCAGTCAGTAATTGGATGCTAACAACAACGACACCTGGCGGCGGTGTTTATTTAATGTTATTTTGATCGGGCGGCTACAGGTAAATAGCCAACCGGGTCTCGACGAAAACGATGACGTCGACTCAAAACTAGCCTTCGTCCACCGGTCGTACGTAGTTAATCACCTCAGACCTGCCTCAGCCATTTCGTACGAGTAGGTAATTACGTCCACGCGCGCGCCTACACGCGTGAGAGCAAGCGAACGAGCAAGCGCGCACAATAATATGTATTACGCACCGATCTTTCGGACGACACAATAAATCGGTTCCCGTGCCCACCGACCGTGAAATCTGGCTGCCTTTTACCTGGCTTACCTGTGGCTTTCTGGATAATGACCACTCGACGTCGTTTGTGTGTGTGTGTGTGTGCGCGCGCGCCCGCGCGTGCGTCGGCGACGGGCCCCCTAACCTAACAGCTTTGCCGTCGTATCAGTTGTGTGTCGGATTAGTCTGGATTTATGGCTTTATTGTATCGAACTTATATTCTCAGCCTGGTGGTCCACCGACAATAACAAACGGTTAAACAAAAAAACACGGTACCTACAGGTAGACTGATGGTCTAAATTAATCTCGATGAAAACGAACTGATAAATTTTAGCAAAATTCGGTGATGGAAAAACCTAAAAATATTCGAATTTAAAATACGACGACAATAAAACTGGTTGCTATGTTAAATTAATGATGGACAGTTGATGATAACGAAAGTGATGCTCATCTAAATAATATATATCCTACATTTGACAAAGCTAATAAAAATAGTGACCATTACAGTTTTATATATCTTTATATGTGTGTGTGTGTGTGTGTGTGTGTGTGTGTGTGTGTGTGTGTGTGTGTGTGTGTGTGTGTGTGTGTGTGTGTGTGTGTGTGCCTGATTATGGTTCGTGTATGTTTACGTGCCAGATTAATTCCCATTTTATCATTCCTTCGAGCGTTATATGTTATTACTGCGTGTATTATTAAATTTGATCCGCTGAAATATTAATATAAATGTAATTAAAGAGGAACGTATTTATGCCTGCAGGTATATTGACATAACACAGCTACCTGCACGCACGCACACGCCGGAACACACACACACAGAGAGAGAGAGAGAGAGAGAGAGACATACATACACACACACACACACACAGAAAGAGAGAGAGAGAGAGAGACAGAGAGAGAGAGAGGGACACACACACGCGCGCACACACACACACACACACATATATATATATATATATAGAGAGAGAGAGAGAGAGAGAGAGAGAGAGAGAGAGAGACATTTCTCTGAATTTCATCTCCATATTCCATAATATAATAAATACCGATACGGTGATTATAAAAATACCATATACATAGATTAATAAAAATCGAGACTGTAAAAAGCTAGTTACCTGTAAATCTTGCCATGTGAATGTTTCAGCGAGAAACGACAATAGAATACTCCAAATCAAAAACCAGTTCAATTTACAAGTCCGTTCCAACGATAATCCAAGCCATTACATCGCGGTAGTTCGTAAAATGTCCCCCAAGTCTTCAGCACGACAACATTACGAATATATACGACGCAAAAGAGAGAAAAATCGCAAGCTGTCCGAACGTGGCCAAGCCTCGGACAAAATGGCTCAGACAGGTGTTCTCGTGTCTCGATTGGCTGTGCCCAATAGGCTGGGGTGGGGGTCTCTACCCCAAATTTCAACGACGAGTTCTCCTGTCAAATGCGTTCATATACGGAGATATGGTAAGATCGTTAGTATATTCCATCTTATACCGACGTCATCAACGTATAAGTCATTGACGTAAATAACCTGCGCGTATGAAGCAGGACTAGTTGCTAAAATATGCGATCAATTAGTCGAACGTAACAACATATGCAGCCTAATTAAGAGCAGATGTTCTACGAGCCTCGGAGACAAACAGGCCGCGCCTTTCCCGCTACAGTGGCGTCGACCGCGTACACGGAAACGGTGGCGTAGCCGCCGAAAGTCGACTCGGCTCGACGTCTGTGGGGCTCACGCGGATTGCTCCATCGATGTCGCGTCGACACGTCGCGCCCGACCGTTCCCAAACAGTGATATAATGATATATTTGGGTGTGGCTGATCCGGCGAAGACGGATGGACGAAGACGAGCGGAGGTTATCTGGGTGTCGCGTGCTACTAGATATACGGTAGAGCGATCGAAATGACTGATCGTGGCCAGGTAATCCTCACCGAAAGCGCCGAAACGACGCACCTGTTTACGGTTGCTTCTGAGCATTCGGTTCGTCCGACTCGTCGACAATTCATTACCCCCTACCGTAATATGGCGACGGTATGCCGCTCTATAGCCGCTACCATAGACGTCCTCATTGGCGTAGTAAGCCCTTAATAGGGCCAACAACAGCTCAAATATATCAGCAGCAACGTGGCCACAATACCAGCGTAGAGGTCGAACGGTTCGAACGGAGAGGCAATAAAATCGCACTTTAAGCCGGGGCGTCGCGAAGAAGCGGACCTCTTTCGACTAATCAGCTGTATGTTAACCCGTAAGAAGCGGACCTCTTTCGACTAATCAGCTGTTGTTAACCCGTAAGAAGCGGACCTCTTTCGACTAATCAGCTGTTGTTAACCCGTAAGAAGCGGACCTCTTTCGACTAATCAGCTGTTTGTGAGCTCGTAAGAAGCGGACCTCTTTCGACTAATCAGCTGTTTGTGAGCTCGTAAGAAGCGGACCTCTTTCGACTAATCAGCTGTTTGTGAGCTCGTAAGAAGCGGACCTCTTTCGACTAATCAGCTGGTTGTGAGCTCGTAAGAAGCGGACCTCTTTCGACTAATCAGCTGTATGTTAACCCGTAAGAAGCGGACCTCTTTCGAATAAACAGCTGTTTGTGAGCTCGTAAGGAGTGGACCTCTTTACGTAGACGTTTATTACTTCGCGAGGGGCTTCCTAACAGTTCGTTCGGCGGAATTGACGTCGACGGCAGAAATCGTCCTTCTTAGCCAAGAGCGTCACTCGCTGGCATTGTCCGAGCCGATTTGGTGGCCGGGCCAATCATCGTTCAGCGGGTGTTTTATTGGATTGCTACCGATACAGAGACAGTGGATGCCCCCCCCCCCTCCCGAGTCATAAATCCGAACGAATTCCTGGGAAATGGGGACATCGAAAAATGGGTCGACGGCGAGACAAGTGTATCGGCAAGGACGGAAGCCGGGGGCTAGCTCCTAGACGAGCCCAGTCGCCCGGCATACGTCTGTCCGGGAAAGTAATCTCGCCTGAGAAAGAAGGATTGTTAGTGGTCTTCCTTACGGCGGGGCTATACCTCCCGGGCAATGCGTCCAAGGTCATCGAGGGATTGGCTGCCGCTGGCAAACGGTCGAAAATTTAATAAGGAATACCGACGCGAAAAAAAAGGGCGGCTCCATTGCCGGAACACGGGGAAAAAATAACGAGACATTAGCCAATGATTGGCTTTGATTTACGACCGGAAAAGGTGACCTATATATAGTCGTGGACAGGTATCAGAAAGCCATTGGCTACATACATGCACGTACAAGGGAAGGATCCAGAAACTGGAATTATATTTGTCATTTCCGAACGAGCTATGGCTGGGAAATAAAATAAGATATTGCGAGGACTGCTCGTTCGTTATACTACTACTTCCGCTACTACAACTATTACTGCTGCTACTACATCTACTGCTTCTATTGCTACTCCTACTGTTACTACTACTAATACTAATACTCCTCGTTATACTACTACTACTACCACTACTGCTGCTGGCGCTGCTACTGCTACTACTGCTACTACTACTGCTCGTTATACTGATACTACTACTACTACTCCTACTCCTACTGTTATTACTACTATTACTACTACTACTCCTACTATTACTACTACTATTACTACTATTACTACTACAACTACTACTATTACTACTACTATTACTACTACTACTATTACTACTACTATTACTATTACTACTACTACTCCTACTGTTACTACTACTACTCCTACTCCTACTATTACTACTATTACTCCTACTGTTACTACTACTACTACTATTACTACTACTACTCCTACTATTACTACTACTACTACTACTATTACTACTACTACTAATATTACTACTACTATTACTACTACTACTATTACTACTACTATTACTATTACTACTACTACTCCTACTGTTACTACTACTACTCCTACTCCTACTGTTACTACTACTATTCCTACTGTTACTACTACTATTACTACTACTACTATTACTACTACTATTACTATTACTACTACTACTCCTACTGTTACTACTACTACTACTATTACTACTATTACTCCTACTCCTACTGTTACTACTACTACTCCTACTGTTACTACTATTATTACTACTATTACTACTACTACTACTATTACTACTATTACTACTATTACTATTAGTTCGACTGGAAACAGCCTAAGTGACATGTCATTTTTGTATGCTTGAGTTGTGATACGTGGGACTCTGTCGTCAATTAAGAGTATACACAAAGAAAAAATGGAGACAATGATGTCATCAGATAGAGGAACAAAAGAAATACGTGTAGCAAGGTTTGTCGACATCTAGACAATTGACAATATCTGATGATTATGGTAATCTAGGGATGTCATGCGGCCAGTTGTCAATATTTGAACATTCAGATCAACGATTTTAATCTACTACAGTCAATTTACCAACGTGGAAGCAGAATCGGAACACATTTTATTGTGTATCGTAAGACGAATATACAAGAAATACAACAATTTCGTGAAATTGGTCAATAAAGAAAATTATACAGCTCAGATCATATAAACCTGGACGGGAGACAAAGACTAGAAGCTTCCACTTAATCTGAAAGAAGACACAGCAGCTGGAATCGCGATGCTCTAAGGATTTGTGTTATTCCAATATGGTCTGGGATTCATTATTTTAAAATTTCCATTTATGCATACACCCTCGCACAACATGTACGCACGCTCGAATGTGCGCATGCGCATTTAGCCCAACGATACACGTATTACACCGATGTACAAGAACCAACCGGATATGTGTACACAGTAAAATGGACGACCACTTCCGCACAGTATTTTTTTTTAAATTTCATATCCATAGGCTTCCTACTTTAACCTGTAATACATTAACACACACGGGGGGGTGAGGGAAGGAAGAGAGAGAGAGAGAGAGAGAGAGAGAGAGAGAGTACTTACCGTATGATGATATATGGTTATCATTCACAGCGGGACTAAACCTTGTCTTGTTGAAGTTACCCGCCAGGGGATACCCTGTAATGGATAATAAACGACTATTGGACGTAAATACATCAGAAGAGTGCTGAAGGTCTCATCAATATTTATTTTGATATTATAAAAATATTGTTCCTCACCATGCGTATATTTTGATGGGGTGGGGGGTGGGGGGGTCACTTTGAATGTAGCTATGTATTAAGAACGATGGGAGGATTGTCCTTAATGTCCCCCCCCCCATCATATATATAAAACTGGTCCGCTGTCTTTAACTAGCGCATTTTTATTTATTCACAAAGGGGGGTGCCTCCGTGGTCTAACTGGTAGTGCGTTTGGCCACAGATTTCGACTACCTGAGTTCAAATCTCGGCGTGGGCATGTCTGGAGGGTGTTTCATCTTCGACTTCGCCTCATTGCCTTTGTGCACAAAACTGGCCGTAAAACATCATAGAAAACAAACAACAAAAATATTCACAAATAGATAGTTCGTTGTGATAATTACTTTCTATAGGCCTATAACGTTCTTTCGCAATTAGGGTGACGAAAATCATTGAATAATGTTCGCATTGTGTCACGTGAAATATCAACATCTTACGCTATCAGACAGGATATGTCAGAACACATGCGTTTTTCAATCTGAGATGGGGCGTCAACTTATATATATATATATATATATATATATATATATCTGTGTGTGTCTATGTGTCTATGTCCGTGTGTCTATGTCTGTATATATGTCTATGTGTCTATATCTATGTCTCTGTGTCTATGTCTATGTGTCTATGTCTGTGTGTCTATGTTTGTGTGTCTATGTCTGTGTTTCTATGTATGTGCGTCTATGTCTGTGTGTCTATGTCTGTGTATCTATGTCTGTGTGTCTGTGTCTGTGTGTCTATGTCTGTATGTCTGTGTCTATGTCTATATGTCTGTGTCTGTGTATCTATGTTTGTGTGTCTATGTCTGTGTGTCTATGTCTATGTCTATATATCTGTGTTTGTGTGTCTATGTTTGTGTGCCTATGTCTGTGTGTCTATGTCTGTGTATCTGTGTCTATGTGTCTGTCTATGTCTATGTGTCTGTGTGTCTATGTCTATGTGTCTATGTTTGTGTGTCTATGTCTGTGTGTCTATGTATGTGCGTCTATGTATGTGCGTCTATGTCTGTGTGTCTATGTCTGTGTATCTATGTCTATGTGTCTATGTCTGTGTGTCTATGTCTGTAGGTCTGTGTCTATGTCTATATGTCTGTGTCAGTGTGTCTATGTTTGTGTGTCTATGTCTGTGTGTCTATGTATATGTGTCTATGTCTATATATATATGTGTTTGTATGTCTATGTTTGTGTGTCTATGTCTGTGTATCTATGTATGTGCGTCTATGTCTGTGTGTCTATGTATGTGTGTCTATGTCTGTGTATCTATGTATGTGCGCCTATGTCTGTCTCTGTGTCAGGACATAAACATCCGCGAATCGATTTAGTTAATAAATGTCGCCGACTAAATTCCCCGGAAGTGAATCCTTCGTTCGGGAGACAGCTCGACAGAAGAGTACCTGGTGATGGGGAGTCAACCGACTCGAACACTGATTTATCGTATGACGAACCGGGTCGGGTTCGCCGCGGCTGGTGTCGTTCTGGTACAATGCATTGTCGTAAATCAGCCAAAGATGGCCGACAACAAAAGCGCAGTTATCTATTTGAAGAGAAAGAAGCTAAAAAAGAAGGAAAGAAACGAAAACAGCTGTCTGGGCAGACGTCGACATTTTGTCTTTATTCCGCCTACACAATCTCCGGACAATAAAAAGATTCGCGTCTTTGCAACAACAACAACAACAACATCCCTGAAATAATAATAGCACCAATCGTTCGTGCGGCATCTTTTCTCAGAGTACGTCGCTTTAGTTACATCGAAACATTCAATCCTGATGTCGAAATAATAAAACGGTAGTGATGGAACAAAGACGTGGGTGTCACGTGACGTAGATCATCGGAAAAGGTGTATCTTTGGAAACGGTTGCCTCCGTACACCATGATGAATGTTTATTGGCGAAATTAAATTGAGCTCCGGTCGCCTAGCGGTTAGGTGCCTGGCACTTGGTGCCAACAGTTACAGGTTCGAACCCCGCAAGAGGTCGAAACTTTTCCAGAGATTAATTTCTCGGCCCACAACATCGTGGGTGGCTGACCACGTTAAATAGCGCTGCCGTCTCCACTGAATTATTTAAAATAAAGGGGGAGGTTAAAAACCTCCTGAGGACGTAAAATCGAATCAAACGTAGACCGAAATGAAGTAAAATGAGGCATTACTGTAATCAGATTAAAGTGATAAATAAATTCAGAAGATCATAGAAACAGTAAATATTCATCTTATTCATTACTACAAGCGCGCCTCCATGGTCTAGTTGGTAGCGCGTTGGACAACAGATCACTACCACCTGAATACGAAACTCGGCGTGGGTATATCTGAAGGTTGTTTCATCTTTGACTTCGCTCAGCCCATTTAGCCTACCATGTGCACAAAAGTGGCCGTAAAACATCAATCATCATCTATTCATTACTATCCAACAGTAGACTGTGTGTGATCCAGAATAATCCTCATTTTGAATGAAACTAGTGATCCAATGGATCATAACAACATACGTTGCAGACTCGAGTCGATGGCACTCGGATATTAATCCGTGGTCTTGCATCTGTAAACCAAAGTCGACTTACTGCCTGCGGATGTCCGGGAGAACTCCCGGAGAAGAAAGGGGAGATAGGAGTGGGGAAAGACGTTCAAATAGTATCAAATGTTGCTGTTTATCCAAGCAGCTGGTAAGAGAAGGCGCCTAATAACATCCCCTGAATTGGGAAGACGGAGGGAATGGCCATGATACGACAATGAATTTATTCCCAATTTACACGCATACATATATCTACAGTTTATATCGTATACAGTACCAACTGGGGGTGGAACCTGGGTAGGTAAATAGCTGTCTTCTCATGGACCCCATTATATTTGATATTACTATAACTTATAACGGTAATAGGAGACGTAACTCATAGGTGGAAACAATTCCCCCCGCGAACCCCGTACGCATAAATGATTATTGCATAAATGCTCAGTAATACTTTCACATGACAGGATCGGTATGGTTGGAGTAAAAACGATATACAACAGCTAAATTTGAATGACATCGAACAAAAAATAATTCAAATGTGATAAGAACATTTATAATAATAGTGTTCCATTACCAAACGCGATTTAAAAACGGCAAGGTTAATGTTGTTGGCATTCAGAGCATTTATCGTAACTCACAATGACCGAAATATTCACTGAGAATGTAATATTCGATGTGGTGTTTAGAAGTTCCTCGTGTCAAATTGTCTGACCTAATTAATTTTAGCCAATAATTCCAGAGAACTGGCAGGAAATAAAGAGCTCGCTCGGACATAAATGCTGGGGAATAAACAACAGTGTTGACTGTCTCGCTGGGGGCCTATTTGGTCTGCCGCAGTTGAACATAAATATAAGGGATTGGTACACAAATAAATCTGGAATTTTAAGTATTCCCGGTGATTTAATCTTTGATTCAGAGTGACTGTTATACTGTACGTGTATCACACGAATTGCTCGCTTTTGCAATATAACTAAGGATTTTAAAATAGGGTCGTTCGTTGGTATTTTCCTAGGGTATGATACCGTACTCAAAATGAGAATGTATTGCTTTGAGACAATGATTGAGCAACGCACATATCACTTGCTTTATGGAAAACACAGTCCTGGAAACCTTCTTACATACTTTATTGATGTGATATTTTCAAGTCAAGTATTCATCTATGTGAATTCCAAGAAAACATTTTTTCATTACAGTAATTGCCCATTCTATTTAATTCAATATGTCATTCGTGATTATGTTTAATTAGGCCGGATTAGGTCTCATATGGGAAGGCATGCTTTATCGAGACGTATTCGTTCAATCAGTCAGTCGAACGTTGGGATTGCCACATTATATTAAGTAATGGTGACGCACGAATGATCCGAGCCATGAAATAGACAACTTTTATCTATCGAGATACATTCCGCGAAAGAGCCATTCTAAAAACAAACAAGACTCAATGCCTATTAAAATTGATGTGCCAGCAACTGCGTATTGGTAACGAGAAGGGAACCAGTTTGAGAAAGGTCAAAAAGAAGGCCGTCATTTCCTTTCCAAATACTTAAAAATCGATTTTTCTTGAGGCACAGGAATTCGAACCAACGGCAGCCAATGAAACTTCTGATATATAAAAAATATTAATCTTCACCACCTCCCACTTAATTCCGATATCAAATTCATATCGTTGATTGGGATGTAATTCGTCACGAGTTTTCTTCTCCTCTCAAAAGACGCAGACCAATCACATATCATTCAATTACAATAAACGCAGCCCCACGCTAAGCCTAATCGCGAAACCTGTTCCGGCACGATATTAAATAAACCCAAAGGATACACTGAAAGGAATCGGTGAGATTAGGACATAGACCACGTTGACCGCCGACTCGCGGCTGAAGCCTCAACAGGACAAAGCCGAAGCCAGACTAATGGAAATGTCAGAAGATCAACAACGTTATCGTGATGAAAACCCCGGCTGGTCCCCTACAAACGAACACACAGAGACATACACACAAAGAGAGGGGGGTGGGGTCGGCAGCATTCTCCCATCACGACGCTGGCTGCTGGATGGAGGTCGCTTCTTTGAAAGACTCGGAACAGCAACACAACAGGTGGCGGATTCCTCTAACAAGCTGTTGCTGACATCTATCGTGAGTAACAACAGATCCGCGCAAGAACGTTGGTTGTTCAGCGAGTGACGAGAACAGGCCCAATAATTAATTACCATTTACACTGGGCACACTCTACGGCGTGGCCTAATTGACAGCGCGTTAGACCACAGATTACAACTACCCGTGTTCGAATCTTGGCGTGGACATATCTGAAGGGTGTTTCATCTTCGACTTAGCTTCATTACCTTTGGAGGTGGCTCGGCCCATTTAGCCTACCTTGTGACCGTAAAACATCCATCATCATCATCATCACGTGAGTGTATATGCGTGTCTGTAAGCGTGTTTGTATGTTTGTATTTTTTATGTATGGATGTATATAAATAGCGCGATTGTCGTGGTCATATTTCGCAATCACATCTTCAGTGTAATCTATCTTTAAAGGAACAGTTTATCTTCATTAAACAATGTTCAAGACTAATATAGCTATGTTCACAAATTATCATACATCATATTAAATAATCCCATTCAAAGTGCTGATTGATCGACTATTAATGGCCTGTTGGCGCAGCCATTTTGAAGCTAGACACAAACCGGATGCTCCCGAATGCTGACGTCACTTGAACCAAGCACTTTGACCGAAAGTCTGTATAACCCATTTAAAGGCATGTAAACAAGCGTTAGTCAAAAAGAATTCCAGAACTAAATGTAGTAATCTCGCTAAATTTACATCCCGACTGACATTCAGCCATATCAGTTTGATCCAGAAGGACCATTACAAGATGAAGATGATTCCGATTATTTCGAAGAAAGCGGAATCATCGAAGAAAGCGCGAGGAGAACCGGGAACACTAACTAGTGTCCATGTGAACTCTGTGTACTCCTGGCCCAGGTGACGTCAGAGCACTTGACTTTTCTCCTTCCCGCCTTCGAATCTGGCATCCGGTGCAGCTGTAATGGCGGAATTTTTGTTTACTGTTCTAAGCATTTCATATTTAAATAATATTATATCGGGGTGAACTGTCCCTTTAATATAGCTTTGTTCATAATCAAATGTTTTCGTTATTGCTAAGCATCCACAAGTGAAGCGACTTAGAAGAAAGTGAAAATCCGGGAAAATCTCGCTGTTTCCGAATTTCTTTTATTTGGGTCATTGTCGTGAATGCGGCAACTCGAACGGATTGGACACGAACCGAACCACAGAAATGGTACATCAAAGGGGATTCTAAGAGGGTGTCGTCGAAATGAAACGAATCAGTCGCCAAACATCGTCAGTACGATGTTGTATAGCGAGTTGATGGCGTATTACTGAATCTTGTTGGCGTGCTGCGGATGTTGGCTTCCTCGCGCGACATCTCCCATGCACCTCTCCCAGCGTATGGGTTCGTTTGGTACAGGAAGGCATCCTACTCGAAACACGAGGTGTTAACAATAGAACCAAAACGGAACAACATTAACACGATAATAACGAGTTACTGTTACTGCCGTTGTTACCAGACAGGAAGTGTCCGTAGTATGATGTCTTCGTACGACGAGTGACGTAAGACGCGGTGACTGTATTCGTGAGATAAACGGGAAGTAAATACAAAACTATATACGTATATAACCAAACAAATACCTTACGTATATTATCCACTGAATAATTTGTAGGTTAAATTGCAAACAAACGTAGCTACCGTTTTAGCAAATATACAAATGTTACCTCATAAATATTCCCGAATTAAAATTCAAAATTTGTAAATAAGTAAATTCTCTCTCTCTCTCTCTCTCTCTCTCTGTGTGTGTGTGTGTGTGTGTGCGTGTGTGTGTGTGTGCGCGCGCGTGTGTATGTCCTATAACATAAGGTTAATATTGTAATCCGCCTCTTCACACGTACATATTTAATCCTGAAGTATCAAACACGGTTTTCACATCAGAACACATCCATCTGTTATTATTACTATCAATGATAACAAGTCGAAGGCAATAACAAAATCGAGCTAATAACACGTACGGAGACATCTTTGACTTCCGGTTCAGGCCAACAGGTTATTTGGTAGACGGCTCATAAAGTAACACTGCACCACATTTTAAACACTATATTTTTGTATAGGAATATAGATGGATATTTAGGGATGGAACGATATTTAAACAATATTATACTTTGAAGTGAGAGGAGGTGTTTGCTTCTTGGACGTAGTCTGTAATATCAAACCAAATAAATGGTCGTCCACAAGTACATTTGTAAAGTATGTATTAAGGTAATAATATATACATTGATGAAAGAAGACACACACACACACACACACACACGCACACACATACATACATATATATATATATATATATATATATATATATATATATATATATAAGTAGGTTTAAATGTGAGGATTATTAGTAAGTAATGGCTAGGATTCTCCACAGTTATAGTCATTTGTATACTAACGGATAATAAATAAATCCATAAATCCATATATTCATTCATCCATCCATCTATCTATCTATACACATACACACATGCATACATACATATGTACATACACACACACATACATACATACACAAATGTCTAGCACTCGGATTCAAACCTCGCCGAGCAACGTAAAAAGGATGTTTCATCATTCACCTCGTCTCGTTAATTTTGTTAGTCATTTGACCTACTTAGCCCACCACGTGGCGCAAAGTTGCCCGTAGATTATATTATATAATTTATTATATTATATATTTATATTATTATATTTATACTATTTAATAACCGAATCGTCCCGTTAAGTAGATGCCATTATTAACTATATCAATATTATGATGGCGTTCCGAATTATGACGGGGCGCCTCCGTGGTCTAACGGTAGCGCGCTGGATCACAGATCGATACCACCCGAGTTCGAACCTCGGCGTGGGCATATTTGAAGGTTGTTTCATCTTCGACTTCATTTCATTACCTTCGGAGATCGCTCGGCCCATTTAGCCTACCGTCTGCCCAAAAGTGGCCGTGAACCATCGATCATCCATCATCTGAGTTATGGCGTTAAAGCCTTCGCGTGTTCAAAAATGTCTTCCGCGATATGAGACGTCAAATATCAGTAAATAAGTAGATAATCGAACAATGGTCTAGAATATTGACAAATTTTCGATATTAGTCTAGATATCGACGTCTTATCGTCATAAACATCCTACGAGCTGTTTAGTTTATGACCATCCACGCGACGACATTAATTCAACAACATTTTTATGTCGTCGTGACGTAGTTTTATTTCAGATTTGTTTCAATACGTCCCCTTTTCGTGGCGTAACAACGCGCGCTCTTTATGACCAGTCATAAGCGGTTTACGGGATGTGAGTCGATTTTATGTAATTTATTCCGGTGTTTTATGACCGTACCATACATAATCAGATCGGCGGCTATAGAAAGTTGTGGGTGGAACGATGGTTCTGATCACATGACTGTATTAAGAAAAGAAGAAACACCCCCCCCCAAAAAAAAAAATCAGAGAACTCTGAGTGACATTTACATATCGACTCCAGCCAGGAAAAAAAATAAGCTACCAAACCTTCATTCAGTCGGCAAACAATGACAAGAAAAGATACACACGCACACGCACGCACACGCACACAGAGAGAGAGAGGGGGGGGTTATACAGAGGTCGATGACGTCATACCTCAGAAGCGGTATATGAGGGACGTGACTAGATCGACAGATGGACGGACAGACAGACAGACAGAGAGAGACAGAGAGGGCGAGAGAGAGAGAGGAGCCTTTAAAGAAGTCAACATTAAGACCATTTCCGAGATAGGTCAACAAACGCAGTCCGAATTTCCATTAACTCGATAGTAATATATTTCGGTGTCTAGTCATGTATATCGTCTGGTGTCGTGGTTGGGTATACGGCACATCGGGAAATATCCTTCAGTCTGTTATCTTCAATACCGGGAAGAAAACTGACGTAGGCCGACCGAAGACGTCATCGATTGACCATTGAACTTCCAGATGACGGGGTATTATTAACAGGTAATATATTTATAGGAGATGCTTCGGTATATGGCAGATGTTTACCTGCTTTTGATGTCGGCGTAATACGAATTAATAAGATCGGCGAGTGAATCTTAATTAAGAACAACCCCTCTCTCTCTCTCTCTCTCTCCCTGGGTGTGTGTGTGTGTGTGTGTGTTTGTGTGTGTGTGTGTGTGTGTGTGTACATCAGTGAATCAGTTCCCGAATTGATGCCTAAGCCTTATAGAACAATACTAACTCACTACAATGTTCTACCATCACATATATAAACACCTGTTTAAGATTTTACCTTGACACACCGTAAGTCAGCCGTTCCTAGATATTTTAGCATTATCTAGCAACTGTTAAAGAGGGTTTGTGACAAAGGACTGTCTTCCCAATCCAAGGCCAAAATAAATTTCCAGTCACTTTGATAAGAGGTATAGAGGTGTATTTACCTTTTCCAATTTTTTAATGTGGACATCTCATAAACCAGGCACGCTCTCTCTCTCTCTCTCTCTCTCTCTCACACACACACACACACACACACAAATGAACGAACGAACGAACGGAAATACTTATGAGCTCAAACGCATTTGAAGCGAAATGAAAGATGAAACAGCCATCACATCTCGGCCAGTTGGGGTTTGAACTCGGATACTAAAGATCTGTGGCCAACCACGCTACCAAGATAAACTCGTATATCCCATTTATATCACTATACATATACCTCATCCGTTAATGCATATATAAGTATACTCCTTGTATACAATTTATATTTCCGATTGTTAACTATAGTTTTTCGGTTTTCTTCGAAATATCGAACAATCGGGGCGCCTCCGTGGTCTAGTTGGTAGCTCGTTGGACCACAGATCACTACCACCCGAGTTCGAATCTCGGCATGGGCATATCTGAAAGTTGTTTCATCTTTGACTTCGCTTCATTACCTTTTGAACGTCGCTCGACCCATTTAGCCTAACAGGTGCACAAAACATCAATCATCAATCATCATCATCATCATCATCATCATCATTATCATCAAAATATCAAACCATATAAAAAGAGACAAGAGGTTTTTTAGTAAAACGATCAAACGCAAAACAATTTAACAAAAATGCTTATCCACACTAAAACTTCTATACTTTTTAATTTTTATTTCTTGTACGTTACGTTATCTCATATGCATAACATAATACACAATCTTTATCATAACCTTCTACATCGAGAATAAATAACTAATACAAGTCTGTTAATAGGCTGAATAATATATGTAAATGAAAAAAGGAGAGGTTGTCATGAAGTTAATGAAGCTTCTGTATTGTACCGTCATAATATAAACTACACCTCCCCCCCCCCATAAGTAGCCATTAGATGTCCTAACAATCAGCTGCACCTTGATAGACCCTTCAACGAATGTATAACCACTGCTCTTATATCATAACGGATGATGATGATGATGATACGTCATAATGTTCGGGACGAAGAAATAGCGTCGTCGATCGCAAAGAAAACATGCAATAGCAAACAGAGTAGAAAATTGACACACGTCCACAAACAAACACGCGTGTGCGCGTGAGCGCTCGCATACAAACACACACACACACATAAACACACACAAACAACGACTTTCACACTTACATGAACGCAATCATAATCGAGACATATCTTGTAGCTACGGTTAATTAAACATCAATAAGAGTCCAGTTCCAACTCAGCTTCTTCCTCCAGTGAATCCATACACATACAATAGGGACATCTCTCTATCTCCCTCTGTCTGTCTGTCTCTATCTATCTATCTATCTCTCTTTCTCTATCTATCTATCTATCTATCTATCTCTATTTCTCTTCCCTTTCTATCTCTCTCATCCTCTCTTCACCTCTCCCCCCTTCTCTCTTTATTTCTCTCTTCACACACACACACGCTCGCGCGCACACACACACACAAACACAGACAACCACGCTACTATGCCCATCAATCTGGATCGATATTCCAGTTGTACACCTCCGAGGAACAATACCCCTCTCTCTCTCTATCTTTCCCTCCCTCTCCCCCCTCGCTTTCTCCCCCCCTCCATTTTAATCTGATTTCCCACTTCCCTTATAATGATTTGCGTTGTGCAAAAAAATTGGGTGTGGCACCTGTTATAACAATTAACAATATGTTTCTTTGTATAGCATCAATTTGACGATAGAAACACTATATGTGTCTACTAGAAAGCACATATACATGGTATTTACCAGGTGGCACATATTTGCCAGTTTACAATAACGGAGAAATCACAGTTTCGTATTGCTAAGACACATAATCCCTGGTTCAGGCCAGAAATCCATATGTCCCTATAACGGATTTAGTTAACTTATACAGGTTGATCGTCCAGTTTATATTTAATTTTACCGCAACACGAAGAATTCACGGAAGACAATAGTAATACTTATATATTCACCTATTATCACTATGGCAACACCGGTAAACAATCAACAAGAGGCCCGGGAATAAAATATATAAACATTGTTTATCTGGGTAGATGGCCCAGATCTTCCAGTTAGACTCGAAACTGATCGATATTTTATCCGATTACTAATTAAACATTATCGATCTGGCGAGAGGACGCTATCTTCGATCTCTCTCTCTGTTTGTTTATTTTCATATTCCGATTTCGGTACCTCAGTGGACTACAAACATGTACTTTGTAGACCGACTTGTTAAACTAATATTTACAAAATTTTGTGCAACACAAACGCAGACACACGCGCGCGTGCTCGTACGCATGCACACGAACACAGACATACCCACACTCACTCATAGATAGATAGGTGCGTGTGTAGTCGCCACCAGAAGATTTTAGCATCAACGTCATCCGATTTATATGTGAAGCCACTCTAAAAGTCAACAACTCAGTCACACAGCTCAATTATTACTTGCATACAGGTAAAGGAACCTGAATGGCTCGACTACCTCAAATAGTGTACATAGCCGACACAGCACAGAAACGGCGAAGATAATAAAGACGAACAGGGGAGTTATCGGTCCGACACGACCACCAACTGTCAGTACATCAACTAATTTGTCAACTATTAGATATTGTGTAATCTGGATGTAGTTTGAAGGTGACCTTCTAAAAAAGTGATAATGATAACGGATAATTAGCTCGTATGACACCCCTCCTCTCTTTCTCCGTCTTAGTGTGTGTGAGTGCGTTTGTGTGTGTGTGCGCGTGCGTGCGTGTATCTGTCTATATGTGTGTGTACGTGTGCGTGTATATGTGCGGGTGTGTGTATTATATATATATATATATATATGTGTGTGTGTGTGTGTGTGTGTGTGTGTGTGTGTGTGTGTGTGTGTGTGTGTGTGTGTGTGTGTGTGTGTGTGTGTGTGTTATATATATATATATATATGTGTGTGTGTGTGGGGGGGGTACAATATTTTTTTTAAATATTGATTATGATATTAGTTGATGAACTATTCGAATCGGATCGACCAATCGAATACAAACAAGTATAAATTGTATGGCATCTTCAATAACAACAGAATATATCCAAGTGATAAGATGCTTAAGAAAATTGAAGTCTATGGTTGAAGAATAAAACCGGTATTCCGTATAACCAGATTGGGCATACAGCATGTGGACGCCACTAGCGGTACGAGCATATAATCTTTGCTTCGTCTGATTCCATGCGCACGGAAAACAGAGGATTTATTTTTTTCTTAATGTTTTCGTTTCCCGAGTAGATGATCTGTAATCTAGAGATCGTATTTAAACCAATAACAAACGACCAACATTACAAGTCTATTCCCTTTCATCCACCGATAATTGGCCAAAACAAGATTATGAGGTCAGAAGAAAAAAAAAATTGGTCTTTTTGTCGACAAAACGATTACGTCCTTAATTAGATCGGCATATTGAAACGTAGAAAGATTCTCCAATAATTTTAACATATCATCAAGATATTATATATATATATATATATATATATATATATATATATATATATATATATATATCACCTCTGTTGCCTAACAGCGCCTCTGCGGCCTCTTGAGTAGAACTTGGGACTACTTACCCATGGTTGTGGTCGTGATATGCGGGAGGTCGGAGGTTCGAATCCCGGTTGTGGCACTATAGTGGGAGGAGTTTTTCATCCAAACCGGGCAACTGTTAGGGTTTTCTTTACCAAAGATGTCATCTATTGTAAATTCTAAATTTATTCAGAATTAGTACCCGCTGTGAAGCTGTAAATTACAGACCATGTGCTTCTCCCTGATTTGAGGTAGCTAAGCCAGGTAAGATAACTTCGGCCATTATTATTATTATAATTTTTATCCTCAGCATCCTCATCAACCTGTTAATTTCTGGTCCGGTACATAAATGGCTGCGTTTCTAATAATTACGTTGTCGTATCGACATATGTAACCGTCACAGATAGAATCAGTATTATTTTAAATCATCCTCTTGTCTTATATTGTCATACGTCATACACCACACTGGGGGGGGGGGTTGAGAGAGAAAGAGAGAGAGACAGAGAGAGAGAGAGAGAGAGAGAGAGATGCTGTTGCCCAAGATGGCTTCGTTCTTTTCAATTCAATTAGCACCTGAAACATCACGGTAACGTGGGGGGATGAACATCCATCTTCTGTCCCGATTATGTTTGAAATATTTTATGGCTGCTTTTTTTCTTCTTCTTCCATAAAACCCTATCACGGACTTTGTTTCCGTCTGCACAAAAACATTATGTATCTTCCCGGATCAGAGTCACAAATTGACGATTTAATGAAGATTTATTGTTGATATTTATCGCGGTTATTTATCCATTGTTTTTATTATTTATCAGGAGATGGCACAACAAGAAATTGTGCCAGTGTGAATTTATGAAATATTGTTATTAATTTACGGTCATGATGATGGACAGGTAAACTTATTTTGCATTTTATTAGAGGTCGTCCCTATCGGATAGAAACGATGTTAATATATTGTATATACAATTGGACGATTTGAATAGCGAACACCTGGGGTGATCAACAAATGGCCAATAGTGAACAAGTCTCGGCGTAAAAGCTGATCCTGGAGTAGGTTTAGGGACGCATGCGTCATCCATACATCACTCATAACTGGCGCGTTCACTCTCAATAAAGGGACGTATGACATCACAGTTCGGATGTCATTTCTAATTAATTAGCTGAATGTATCTATCCACGTCATCAGCGGCCTGATGTAAATAAGACTGACCTTAATCTTCGACGGGAAAACAACTCATCGGGGGGGGGGGGTTTCATGGGTGGTGGTGGTGGAGGGGGGAATCTTTAGGTGTGGGCTATTCGATGAACTGGCGCGATTACGAGCAAAACGAACTGTCATACGACGAGATGATATGATCCTCACTTTATCGGCTAATGGATGCGTCCATTGAAGTTCACCCAGATCCGGACACGATCCGACGTCGAGCTTTAGGCGAAGACGACCCGGATCGAAGGTAAACAATCGCTCGACTCTAATAAAACGAACGGACAAAGGGTTACCTAATAGCGCCGGTAATACCCTTTGTGGGGGGGGGGGCATCTGATATCCCGGCCGGACTTTTCCTGGACGGCGCCATATTGGAAATCCGATGACCTTTAATGTACATCAGACAAAGGACGAACAAGCGTCCTATGATTCGGTGTCGTATTGACATATATTCCCTACAGTTGAGGTTTCCTCGAGGCTGAACGGAGGCTGAAGTGAAATCGTATCTGTTTTGGGACACAATATAAACGGGCCTTTTATTATAGCCATTGATTATGGGAGCGAGGGGGGAACCACACGCGCGCACACGTACACACACACACGTACACGCACGACGTTTGTCCGAGCGCATTCGTAAACAGTAACCATATTGGATTTCCAAACAGGTATCGTATTATACCGGAGAACGGCCTCATACAACCTTACCATACATTCCGGTGGGAAAGAATTGCTATTATACTTTTGTGCCCGATACGTTACAGGTGAACTTAAATTAAGCTAAAAACATACACCGAGGAGCGGCAATAATATAATTCTCTGAGGTATATAAAGACGGGAGTGGCGGGGGGGGTGATCCCATACCACAAATGATCCTGTTCAATTGAAGGATCCCCGTTCGATCACTTCATTTCCTTCGAGAGCAGTCTCTCGACCACAAACCATATGATTGATCACTGCCAAAGCTAAACAAAAATAACCGATAACTCACTCGGCCACTGACTCACAAAAACCCCGCGGTCGCTCGTGACCCGGAACTCCACCCGCACCGTACCGCACCGACCGACCGACTCACCTGTTATCATCATATCCTCGGTTCCAATCTTCGATCCGGAAACTTTCGGACTCAGCGATCCGGGCCTGGCCAGCCCGGATCTCGGATGCTGCGGTTGCCAGTTCGGACTGTTATTGCTGCCCGTGTACTTCACGTGGGGACTGTTGCCGCGCTTGTTGCCCCCCGGCAGAGGCGGTAATCGGCGACTGTTCATCTGTCTGTTCGGCAATGACATCTCACCTTCGCTATCATCGACGCCTGCTTGATTCTGTCTGTACGCCAGATACATGTACGGCATATATTATAGCTATCGTAGGGGGGGGGGCGGTGACCGGTCAAAACCGAACTCGGAGACAATCGCCGAAAGCCAACTGTACGCACGCACAAGATTCGGCGACGGACGTGTTTAGTTAACCCCGGTGGTGGAGCCCTGCGACTTCGATTCGTGGGCTCTCTTCGACGGCCGAAGAAGCCGGCCTTCTGTGCTTTATTTGTCAACGCCACTTCGCCAATGTCTTCTTCGCTCGGAGCATTGAAATCGTCGCCAATTCAATACGGCGAGCCAGAAACGCCGACAATGCGCTCCGCTAGTCCTTTGAAATCCGTTTTCGAACCCAGTCTCGTTTGTCTCGTCGCGCCGAAAGCTCTGTCCAGACTGGCGCGTGGTGGTCTCTCCTTTTTAACAAAAACCTGGACACTTAGTTCGATCATTTACATGTCAACCGGCTTCGGCGAGAACCTTCACCGGTGGGGCTCGCCGTTAGCCAACCTTTCACCGGTATGGCTCGCCGTTAGCCAACCTTTCACCGGCATGTGTCGCTGTTAGTCAACCTTTCACCGGCAGGGATCGGGGTAACAATGTTAGCCAATCTTTCACCGGCAGGGCCCGCTTTTAGCCAACCTTCACGGTCCTATCTTGGCGATAGTGTTCGATCTTAGCCGTCAGTAGTAACCTGTCTGGTTCGTCAAGATAATGAGAATAGCTGTAATCATGTCGTCTACTTAATCCAATCTCTCTCTCTCTCTCTCTCTCTCTGTGTGTGTGTGTGTGTGTGTACTGATCTTCTCATGTGAGCCTTACAGTATCATCTTCTTCAACCTGATGGATCTTTCGCCAGCTAATCTGGAAAACGTGGAGAAAAACATGTATGTCAAGTGAACTATTGCATAAATCGGCCGTTAGCGGTGTGTGTGTGTGTGTGTGTGTGTGTGTGTGTGTGTGTACACGGGGGGGGTTTAGAACGCAGTGAGACTTTAAACGCGATAATCCTTTTTAGTTTTTTTTAATGTTTTTCTTTTCATATTCCCTTTATTTAATATGACACGAGGCTCGTAGTTATTGTGTACCGCTCCCGGGATGTATAGCATCCAGTCTTTTGTTCGATATTTACTTCTTAAAGGTAATTATTGATTGTTGACGCCCAACATCAGATGATACTCTAATATCTGCTCTACTCAGGTTTATTAGACAATCAACTTATATCCGGTAATAAATTCGGTATTAGTATGTGTGTATGTGTGTGTGTGCGCGCGCGCATGTGTGCGTGTGTGTGGGCGTGTGTGTGGGAATGTGACACAAAAACAAGACAGCTGTCTCTTTATTGCTAAAAGATAATGTTGATTAAAGTGATAGATCTAAGATTAAAGAGAGGACTCGCTTCAACATATCATCGTCACTTATAACATTATAAGAGCACTCGATGAAAAAAGGTTGATGTCTCATCGAATGTAAACAACAGTATAAAGTTACCATAACACTGGGATAACACACACACACACACACACACACACACACACACACACACACATACACACACGCACACATATATATATATATATATATATATATATATAGGCGCCTCGATGACATAACTGTTGGCGCGATTGACCACAAATCTATAGTACATGGGTTCAAATCACGAAGGGGATATATGAGAAGGGTGTTTCATCTTTCCCTTCTCGTCATCACAATTCGTCTAGCTATGTATTTATCTAACACTCTACTTGGACGTCTCAATCGCCTAATTGACATCATATAGTTAGCCGCAGGCCTGTCTAGCTTCTGAGTTTAAACATCAGTCGAGCTGCGTCTGAAGGGTGTTTCATTTTTCAATTTGGCTAATTATTTATCTTCGAACCATTTAATCTTTCGAGTGCGTAAAATAGGCCACAAAACAGCAACATCGACATTAATCTAACTATCTATCTATTGTGTGTGTGCGTGTGTCCGCGCGTATGCGTCAATTTCAAATATTAATCTATGTAAGCACGTGACAAGTAATCAAACGCCTAATTATTTCGAAATTTCTTCATGAAATGACCTATTTTTCTAAAAATGTCACGATAATGGCTGTCACACTTAAAACACCGACTGACGTCTGAAATGTTCGACTCCATACGCCAACGATAAGAAACGCACTCGGAACTTACTTGATTCCTCTCATAATTCCTATATTCCATCATCCCTCCCGTCGTACATATATGCATATATACATGTATAGGCGCAGAAACACACCTGTCCGACTGCAGGCTGGCTCAAAGGTGACAGGCAAACCGCATTACGCCTTCACTCTTTTGATGTTATTAACGCAAATGAACGCCGAACCACGACCGCTGAATGGCCCTGGAGGTGAAACAAGCCGGGAAACGGCCGCAATTAATAAGCGAGGAAAAACACCTGTGTACCTGTGCTTAGACAAGCTGATGCGCCGCTCTACGACCGACACTACTCGTGTAACTCCATCAGCATCAGCTTCATCATCAGGACCATCAGCAGCCGGCTGAGAAAAACGTCAACATCGCAGCTAATAACAACTCGTGCTTCGACCTGGATGGTGTTAGTATTATCTGTGGATCGGATATGAACAGTTGGGGGGGGGGGTTGTCTGACTGCTTGGTGGCTGCTTGGCTGGTTGGCCACCTCGGTCACCAAACGGCCAGCATAACAGTTGTCCGTTTGTCCCCCGTATGGCTGGTTTGTTGGCTGCCCGGTTGGCTGGTCGATTATCCTCCGTCCGTGTTTGCTTGGTCGCTAATCGAGCTGGTTGGCTGCCGGTGATCGAATAGCTAGCTGGCTGATAGGCTGGTTGGCTGGTCGATTCGCTGGTCGATTGGCTGGTAGGGCAGGGCCGCTGTTGATTTTCCGTCCACCGTCTGTCTGCTTGGTCGCTAATCGAGCTGGTTGGTGACCGGTGATCGAATGGCTGGCTGATTGGCTGACCGATTGGCTGGCCGATAGGCTGGCCGAATGAATTGCCGATTGGCTATCGGGAGGCCGCGTGTTATTGTCAGGGAATCGCCCAGCGGGGAAGTGACAGGAAGTAACCGTATATATACACGGAAGAGTAACACGAATAGTTCGTGCACGCAGCTTAGTTAATGATAAAGACATTCTCTGATGACGGTAATTAGTCATCAAGAGGCCATCTTCGTAATCCCACCAGATAACAGACGTCATAGACGTGAACTGGCGCGAGACGCCGACGCGAAGGTCGTGCCATTATTTCCAGCTTCCGGCACTGCAGATGTTCTCCATTTCGGCCTGACTTTTAATAGCATCACGATGACACTGTCACCTGAAATTATTGGTGTTCATCTCTCTTTTGAACCCGTTTTTCGTTCATTATTATCGTATCATTTTGAAATGACCACAATTATAATGGGAGCTTCTTTTTTTCTTTCTTCAAAATGAATTTTCCAGATATTTCGGTTTATTGGTTTATCTCTTGTAATACCCCACAGACGCGCACGCACAGACACACACGCGCGCGCGCGCACTCATTCACTTACACACCAAAACACTCACACTCCTTGTGTCTCTATCTATCTATCTATCTATCTCTCTCTCTCTCTCTCTCTCTCTCTCTCTCTCTCCTCTGTATATATATATATATATATATATATATATATATATATATATATATATATATAATTTAGGTTTATAGATCTTCTACCAGTGATCTAATTTTAACCTCATCAGACAACGTCACACTTGCGAGATCGACCCTCATCCGCCTCAAGCAATCCTGAAGACCAACTTCCCCTCACATCGGTTCCTTCCTGACTCAGAAGAATACCGTGCCGGAGAGAGAGGAAGTTAATCAGTTTTACCTGCATCTTACCTGTAATGGGAGAGGGTGGTGTGGAGCGGGGAAGGGGAGGGGGGATTCTAAAGTACTAGTACGGACGGACGGACCGACCTGGAGAAACTTAATACGCGTTTTTGATCGCCAACGGAACAGCAATCGGTGGTAAATAAGTCGATCGTGCATTATACGCCAAACCTCTCTATCTGTCTCTCTCCAGTATATCGCATATTATTGCTATGGCAACTAGCACTCGTCTTCGGCAAATGGCGACCGCATCGATTCGTCGGATAAACGGTCCTCCGAACGGGCTGGCGAGGACGCGTCTACCCCTCCGGGTGTACGCGGCGTCCGGCGTTCACCATGTGCCCGGGAAGACGATGACGGGGAACACAATTACGGGAATATCGACTGATTGTTCGGAAAACGCGAAATAATGGAAAATCCGGAGAGGGGGAGAGAGAGAGAGAGAGAGAAGGCCTCCTGCCTCAAATACCCGTGGATGGTCTCCCATTGTCGTCAATTTCTCTAATGTATTAATCTTCTCGAATACGTGTTATGAACCTTGTGCACCACAGTGGCCGTAAAACAGCAATATATATATATATATATATAGAGAGAGAGAGAGAGAGAGAGAGAGAAGACGGGGGGAGGGGTGTTATAGACATTTGTTTGATTTATTTCGCGTGATGATGGTTTTAATGTCGCCAGTGTTCGATCGGGTCAATTGGAGGGTGATAATTAGAGTAGGTTATGGTAATCTGTCGTTTCCTGTAGATTGCTGACTACAAAATGATTGTTGACACAGAAATTCGTCGGTAAACATATGGAAAGTCCCCGAGTTACACAGCTATCTGAGAGAAGCCATCGATATGGTATAAACACAACAGCTGATTATCTCTCTCCCTCTCTATATCTATCTATCTATCTATCTATATATCTATCTATCTATAAATATATATCTACCTATATCTATCTCTATCTCAGATAAGACGATATATCGCCTTGATGAGGTTAGTAGTCATAAATTCAGCTTGTATTCGGTCACTTTACGATCAGTAAATAAGACACGCAGAGCCACCTAACGGCCGACTGACGCAACTTTAATCGGGACTCCATTTCGCGACCATCGAGAGATCGGACACTCGACGAAGAGGCTCGTCGCCTTATCTGTGGCCAAAGATAACGGTGTCATCGGTTACCATCTGATGCCTTATAACTACGCAAAACGATTTGCCTGCAGACGATAAAGATCAAAGCTCGGCTATCTCACGACCACGACGGATGATGATCTCATTTTAATTGCTTTTTCCACATCAAAATTCACATCTGAATTTGATACGATGAGACGATGACTCGTTTCTGGTTCCTTCACTGCTGCTGCTGGGATGGTATTATTTGGGTACTAATATCAGATATGGACGATAAAGGTGTTATATGGCCGAAAATACGAACTCGGGTGCTAGTGATCTGTAGTCTAACGCGCTACCAACTAGGCGCCACGGAGGCGCCCCTGTGTAACATCGATTAAAACAGATGGATCCACCTCTTCGCTCAAAAGCTAGCATATTAAGTGTCATACAGTGGCCGGTATCAGCGTATGTTGTGTGTGTGTGTGTGTGTGTGTGTGTGTGTGTGTGTGTGTGTGTGTGTGTGTGTGTGTGTGTGTGTGTGTGTGTGTATTGTGTGTGTGGAGTGGGGGAGGTTCTTTTAGCCCCGATGCTTGTCGAATCTGGGATAAATGATCCGAGTGCTACTCCGAGCGAAATCAGACAATCACAGTACGCTACCCGAGATCCTTGTTTACAGTCTGAGCAGGCTAGGTTTGTTATCCTGTTCGCCTTTCCTTCCATTCCCGTCGTTGTCAAGCTGTCAATGATCCTGAGAAGGCATGACAAACGGGTTTACTATCAATATATGTAACTGGATCAGCTACTGAGTGGACAGAGTTCTGACAGATATCCGATAGGAGGAAACCTTAATCTTCTGACGTTTGGTGACAATTTACTTCCCCAAATTTACCCTATCGAACACGGAATCCCTGTGTTCGTGTCTCTCTGTCTGTCTGTTTGCCTGTCTCTCTGTCTACCTGCTTGTCTGTATAGTTGCCTGTGTGTCTGTCGTATATGCCTGGCCTACCTCTCTGTCTGTCTGTCTGGTTGCCTGTTTGTCTGTCTGTCTGGTTGCCTGTCTGGCTGTTGGTCCGTCCGTCCGTCTCTGCATGTCTGTCTCTCTGCCTATCTAGTTGTCTGTCTGTCTGTCTATCTAGTTGTCTGTCTGTCTGTTTTTCTGCCCATCTAGTTGTTTGTCTGTCTGCCTGTTTGTCTGTCTGTTGAACTGTCTGTCTGTCTGTTTGTCTGCCTATATAGTTGTCTGTCTGTCTGTTTGTCTGCCTATCTTTGTCTGTCTGTCTGTTTCTAGTTGTCTGTCTGTCTGTTTGTCTGTATGTCTGCTTGTCTGCTTCTGTCTGTCTGTCTGTCTGTCTGTCTGTCTGTCTGTCTGTCTGTCTGTCTGTCTGTCTGTCTGTCTGTCTGTCTGTCTGGTTCTCTCTCTCTCTCTCTCTCTCTCTCTCTCTCTGTCTCTCTCTCTGTCTCTGGCTGGCTGGCTGTCCACGTATCTGTCTGGCCAATTGAATGGTTGATTAGGTAAATGACATAAAACTACACGCCTCGATGTGTGGTTTGTTTACACAATATGATTGTTGATAGTCAGATTATCGTCAAATATGATAACGACAATGGTTATCAAATACTTACATTAATGGCATTAAATATCATAATGTTCCAAAGATTCCTTACTTAGGTTGTTCTCGTCAGGAACAATAAAATTATCCCTATCATGGTGACATTTAGAAAACTCCCATGAAAATAAAATCCCTATTATCGATGGTACATCTGTCTCCACAAGTTAATGATAATAAATTACTTGTTTGTCGGGTTAGTAAAGGTATTATTAATATAATTCGTGGATTCACCTCGAATATATCTAGTCGTAAATCACAGTATTAGGGAACTCATATAAGACAAAATCACTGGAAGGGACGAAATCTTTAAAAACAACAAAAGTCGAGTTAAATTTAAATATATCATTTTGAACATATCAAACACGGATCTAGAAAATTTCATATGTATATTTCAATTAATTTGATGAAAAAACGTATTACATGGAGACTTGTAAGGCTTCTCCCAACTCTAAAGGAGATCAGATGAAACGATGGAATATGATTCTGTCTTGGTATGAGTCGTTGCTATCAAGGTGATGAATAATATATATATATATATATATATATATATATATATATAAGAAGAAAGGATTGAAACAAAGTTAAGTGTCATGCAGGATGATTTAATATTCTTATGGAGGAGGGATGAAACGATATATTGACAAAAGAACATTCAGTGATCTATATTGTATTATTATGTCAACAGTGTGCATCTAAAATATAATCGTAATTACATATTGTTAATTCACAGTATTTATGTATTAGTTACCGTGTTTTTGGAACTTAGTATTTTGCCAGATTTATTTACTAGAGAATTGAATATTTATCTTCCTATATAATCAACACGTACTCCGTTTGTTCCTTAGAGTGTAATATTCAGTAATTTAACTATTCCCAGTTAGGGGTTATTTCAAACTGGGGACCAAATATGGCTATAGTCCATTCTTGAATTACACAAGATGTTAAAGGGAATTTTTCCAATAATTGCAGTTCTCCACCGCATACCATTCGACAAACCTTCAATCTGCATCGTCTATTTTGGACAATATTGCATAACTGGTAGGAAAATAATATTATAATATTAAATGCAATAATTGTCGTTGTAATACCACTAAAATATTTTCAATCAAAAGTACGTGTCAATGACGATCTTCTATTTAATATATTTACCCTGATATATCGATTTGATCAGAGCTGTTGAGGCTAAAAATGTTGATAACTGTTCATACAATAGGTTTATTGTACTGGTGCTCTCCAGAGGTTGATGGGGTTTTCAGACGGATAGATTTCATATCAGAATATCCATTTTTACTCCCTAAATCCCTAAAATACAGTATATGATACTTCCGTGGCGAAATAGTGTATTAATAATTCGGTGTGGAGTTCTAACAAAATTGCCATGACAAATTAGATTCTGTTTTGGGTGGCAGTTCATCAAACAGAAATAAGACTCGTCTTGATCGACGTATAAATCCACCTTCATTTCAAATTTTCAAGACTAATACAGCTATCCTCACAATTATCATAAACGATGTCAAAACGTGAAAATGACCACTCACATATTAAATAATCCAGTTCAAAGCGCTGATTAATCAAATTTTAATGGCCTGTGGGCGCCGACATTTTGAAACTAGACGGAGACCGAAGCTTCTGAATGCTGACGTCACTTGAGCCCAGCAGTTTCACCGGAAGTCTGTAGAATCCGCACAAAACCATGTAAACAAGTGTTAACCAAGAATTCCACATGACTGACATTCAAGCATATCAGTTTGATCCAGAAGAACCATTACAAAATTAAGATGATTCCGACTGTTTCTAAAAAGTGGAATCATCGAAGAAAGTGCGAGGAGAACCGGAAGCACTAATTGGTGTCTATGTGAACTCTGTGTACTCCTGGCCCAGATGACGTCAGAGTACTTGACATTGCTCCTTCCCGCCTTCAAATCTGGGGCTTACGATAATTACACGAATGTTTATAAATAGCAACTGAAATCCATAAACAGTAGTTGTAATCGTAATAGTTGTATTTGTAATAGTAGTAGAGGTAGTTGTGGTTGTAGTAGTAGTAATTATGTATACTTTTCGTCAAGTTCTACTTCCTTCGACATCGCTGTACAAAAGAAGAGTAGATAACTAAATAAAGAAATAAAGAAGAGACAACTATTGCGGAACAACTATTAGACGGATGGATGATCTGAAATAGACCATCAACACCCTCCCCCGCCCCCCCCCCCCCCCCACGAGCTAGTTAGGCGACGGAGAGAACGACGAAACGCCTTACCTAATACTATAGGCCCGATGACGTTATCCCATCAAAGCATTCGGCATCAGTGGCTCCCTCTCTTCAACAGGAAATTAGCCACGTAGCCGGAGATCAGCTGCGACTGTCGTCGTGGCTGAGTGTGATAAATTTCCCATTAACTATCGTATATAAGGCTTTGCCGCGGGGTTATGCTGTAGCTATGGAGACCTCGCCTGGAGACTGGCTGGCCGAGATGCGGTCGTTGCGTGAGGGGCCATTTTTTCCATCGAAGCAATTACGTCCAGACTTCGGTTACATATCGACGAACGTGACTGACGTCCGTACTCTAGAGGTAGGTGCGCGAACGCGAATACGTGCGGGCGTACGTACGTACGTAAGTGCCAAGAGACAGATGGTCGACAAACGCCGATGACAACTACTAATATATCTGATTTTGGGAACATTTGGCGTCGAAAGTCCATTTTCAAGTCGAACGCCTTTTTAATAAGGGTTCTTCGTCTTCGCGTATGAAGGAACCAGGACTCACTGTTTAATATACCATATACACATATATAAAAGTATAGTTCTTCTATACAATGTCATCAGATGTGGTTTGAGTGTGTCGGCAACATGTCGTCCTGATAAATGGTAAATTGAATGATTCCTTTGGACACGTAATGTGAAGTATATCAAATGATAAATTTAGTTTTTGTCAGCGATAGCGGCTAAGGCCAGAAACGTTGAAATGAAACTAAACCATACAGCTATTCAGATGATGATGATGATGATGATTGATGTTTTACGGCCATTTTTGAGCACATGGTAGGCTAAATGGGCCGGGCTACGCAAATCCCGCAATATTTTAAAAACAGTAATTATTTAAACACACTATCAACAGACATTTTATGCACTATCCCTTTAATACTAGATTTTCTTCATCCAGATAAATGAAGACGCAGTTTTGTCAGTTTGTAAGATAGTAAATTTTAATATTGATCAACATAGATCTAAGCTATTCTTAATTATCTTTTCTTTGTGTGTGTGTTTGTGTTGTTGTTTTGGCTGTGTGTGCATGTGCGTGCGTTTGTGCGTGTTTGCATGTCTATGTGTGTATTTGTGTTCGTGTGATTTGTTTATTTATTTGTTGGTTTCGCAGTAACACCTGAAGACAAAAGTTAACTTATTATTGATATTTTATTATTATAGTCATAAATTTAATCTAGCCCAGACAATTCCATTTTCCTTTTGTTAAAATTCCACAATAAGCCACCAAATCAGTTTGGCCCTTTTTCGATTGGGCTTCCTTGTTTACTGTCTAAATCTTCCTTTGTGTTCACGGTCTACTGCCATAAGATAGCACAGCTATCCTTAGACATCTCCGTCGGTAAAAGAACAGTCCAAGACATCTTTGGTATATTATTAAAATTGCATTTATTCCAGGACTCTGGACTGGCTTTAGATAAACATCCACTAAGTCCCATCTTTGATCATAAAAAATAACATGTATAGGTGTATTAGTTATTATTCTCATCCTTGATCTTATACGTGTATTATATCTATTCGTGGATATTGCTAGGGTGTTATTATTGGAAATATTCAGGTCAGTGTTTCAATCTAGGTACCTGTGTTTCTGGGATGCTTCCCTAGTCAGTCACCCCGTTGATATATATATATATATATATATATATATATATATATATATATATATATATATCACGTCCGATGTTAAACAAACAGCTAACACACCTAGACAGTAGAAAGTCTTCATCTTGACAGGTATCTCTGACAGATATAAATATTTGGCTAATATTTTCATGTGAACAATCATTATCTATTCGAGGGTAATGACCATATTTGTTTCAAAAGCAACATCAAATGATAAGTAAACGAAACAATAAGAGCTGTTCTTACAAAATACCTGAACATTTTGCAAAAGTCCAACTTCACTTAGATCTTTTCTATTCAATCGTATTTATAACAGCGGGAGAGAGAGGGGGGAATAAAGGGGATAAATCTAATTTATTTTACAAGAAATGATAGTAATCATTGTTGATTATAAAACAAACACGGAATAATAGTCTTTGTTAAAACTGCCATTTCGTTTTCTTTTCATGCGAAATTCTTGTGCGAATACGAACAATAAAATTTTATCATTTTTGTTGGCCTAAATATTTCCTCGTTTAATAGTCAAAATTAGAACACTGTGAAAAATATGCCATCTAGTCGCTGTAGATGCCTTTCTAAATACGCAACAAAAAATAATTTATCACCTCCAGGTACTTTGAATATAGGCAGGTATAAGGAGTACTATGTAGAGTACTCTAAGATGGGCAAATACCGGAGTACTTGTAAAGCCAATTCCTTGCGGATGGACGCATAGATGGATAAGTTTGTGTTATTCAACTTATTACTTGATTAAGTAATTATCTGTCAACACCTTTAACTTTAGGTATAGGCAAATCGGTGCCAAACACAATCCATCCTTTTAATATCAATATCCTGGAAATGGCACGATATAAACTTATGTATATTGTGAACGTTACAGTCACATCAACGTTGTAATATTATGAACAATCGAATATTTCTGTTCTATCGTCTGCTGCTTTCACCGCTCTTTGGAACTGAGGTTCAAATATAACTAGCTTAGTTCTATTTTCCAAATGTCAAAATAATTTATACTTGGAAAATAATTATAGAAAGATAGGCCTATATTTGCAACGTCTACAACGTCCACAAACAGAATATAATACTGGCAGAGCATACATCAACTGAAAAATACAACCATAATACATGCCTATACATATACAAAATATCTTAATGTTGGCGAAATGTCCCCCTGCAAATAATGGCTAAATGTCCGTTGTCTAAGTGTCCGTTGGCTAAGTGTCCGTTGGCTAAATGTACGGATACCGTTAAGAAATATGACAATATGTCAATAGGAGTCAATTAGCGACGATGTGTCACAAAGATTGAATGAGTGCGTAAAGAATCACCAAATTAAGTCTAAATAAGTGCCTACTATCTGTAATCACTGACCATCTTCGTCATTACACAAAGGTACAGACTCCTAGTATTTAATCATTTGTCATTTAAATTATCATCCCATCATTACGTGACTTACCAAGATGAACGACACGCTGGAAGACGAAGCTGTAATTTATTTTGAAATTGTTAGTTTCAACTTCCATTTGTATGATTAATGTATTAAGACGTTAATCAACTCTAATAATTAATTCAGTAGCGTATAAATTTATTAAAGTCGTTATTTTATTAGCATAAATTACGAGAAGAAAATACGAGGCTATATATATTTATGCCGCTTACTGAGGTCATTCCCTGTCCAAATAATATTCTGGGGGATGGCGTAACGGCTGTGGAAATAATCACGCGGTCTAGTACCCAGGTACCAGTACGGGTTAAAGAACCGCCAAGAGTACACACTGGCCTGGAATTAAACAAAAATGCGTGTCATTAGCCGGTTATTTGTGGTAGTCAGCGCTACTAACTATAAAAATATTCTTGCCTAAGGAGCTACGGTACCCTATATTAGGATAAAAATGTTTCATTCCCCAGAGAAAATCTCTGCGTTCGATGGATGTTCTCATCAGAGTAATAGATTCGCGTGTTTTTTATTATTTTCATTTTGATGCCATTTTCCCATTTGATTACAGATTTACCTGTCTGGTTGTTGGCGACAGGAGACTATAACTTGTGTCCTCTAAGTAGACAGACAGCTGGTGCCCTGATATAGCTACTCTATTATCTTGGCGTCTAAGACTTCATCTTGTCTTAACCCCTTTGAGCTGGAACTGTACCCCCCCCACACACACACACACAAAATATATACCGGTCGGTCGGTCGGTCGGTCAAACGAAAGTGGATGAGGGAAATATTCTCCATCGTCAAATTCTCTGTACGTAGAATTCGAATGTTTTGACCCCGAGGTGACATCAATCCAATTTTCGCCTTTATTATATAAAAATAAGACCAATTGTGATCTTGTGGTCTTTCCTTACTAAGTTTTATGAGGATGCGAGTAAGTAAAAATATCTACATGATGGTTTATAAATGTCTACATGTTTGTCGTTTCGGTCATCCGACTCTCAATTCATCTGATATTTATTTCCTTTTGTGTTCATGATTTTCCTCTTATTCAGAGTGCAATCTTGATAGTTTATTTTTCTATTACACTATATTTCTCCATCTGATTTAAACATCCATTCGTAGTCACTGAACCAAACAACAAGTTACTATAGTAATGTATAACAATATCTTTCCCATACCAATTGCTGATACAGTAATGTCACATAGAGGAGGTTCCATATTACAATTCAAAATAAAATGTTTTCAATATCGGTTGTCACGTGTTCATTGAAAATGATTAAATAAAACAACGAAAACAATATCAGTTATTTGTGTTAAAAGGGAAAGCAGAGCATTTATCTAAACTGATATTTTAAACGATTACCTGATAAACCACATGACTAATTCACTGTTGAAATATCAACTAGTTAGTTGCACGATCCAAAGAAGCCATTTTAGCTTGATGTTGTCTTCTGTCAGAAAGATGCGGGCGTAATAATCTTTAAGATAACTCTTTTTTTAGCCTTGTCATCTTTTATTTATTAACAGTAAATAATCCCTGGATATTTGTTCGTTTTAATACCAGTCTTTCACCAATTGAAATAAAAGATATTCGTCATTGATTTAATTTCTCGTTTTCCTTTTTTTTAAACGACTGACCGTCTAAACTTTAAGTAATAAAGTTAGTAATTCTTAGTTACGTTCAAACGTCCGTTTCTACGTCTAAAAAGTACAAATGTAGTTGGCTTCTGTCCAACAACAGTAATTAACTACATTACGTAATTATAATAATCAACAAATCCAAGCACGAAATAAAAATATTAATTAAATAACGGATAAAATTTAACGAAGTTAATATTTACAGAAAATCATGAATACTGATTTTTCTAATTATCGTCCATAATAATGTTGATGAAAACACATTCAAGACTAACTCTAATCTGCTTGTCATAAATAACATTTAAGAACTACAATAGTTAGAATAGCATAAATTATGTCAGGTTTGAAAATATAACATAGTTCAAACAGTATCGAAGCTACGACGCGCTAATACGGTCTGCTTCAGCGCAGATGTCAGTCTTTTAATAGCAATTAAGCTAAATAGTTTTAAAAGTCGCCACTCTGAACTCAATCCCCTGAAGAAACATCCAGAGTTGGTTCGAGATTATCTGTGCCTGTGCCTTATGATACACAGCTAAAACACACACACACACATGAACCGCGTACACACGGCTGCACGTATAGTCTCAAGATTTAAGATCCATTAGGAGCCGGCATTATCGTTTGTGACCGAACTGATGGCGCGCTTAGCTAGAGACTTAAGTTTCGGGGATTGAAATCTTAGCTTAGGTATATCTGAAAAGTGTTTCATTCTTCACTTCTACAAACTGCCGTAGCAGGTCGGTCACTTAGTCCATTTAACCAACCGTGTGCAAAATATTTTTCCTAGGGCATCCCATACCCACCTACACACAAACGTGCGCGCGCACTCATATATACACGCGTGCGTGCGCCCACGTACACACACAAACACACACACAAAACACAGGCATAGAGAGATAGAGAGACAGAGAGAGAGAGAGAGAGAGAGCATACACCCACAGATACAAGATGAGCCGATAATTAATGACAAGGTGTGGAGCCAGACAACTGATGTGAAGAGCCTCATCAACTCCTTTCTCTAGAACAATGACCCAGAGATCCTGATGAACGTGTCACCGCATTTTCTACAGAATCCCACCGATAATAGCTTGTGTTTTGTAAGCGGGTATGACTGTATCGACTTTATGCGAGGTATTGGGTATTCATTCATTCCAATCTGCTTTATGACCGTGTAAAGGTTTAGTAATGGGTTTGTCATCCGACTAAGTCTATTTAGTGAGAGAGTCACTGCGCGTGTATTTATCAGGTATACGAAACTCACAATTATTACTTTTATGGTGAACTAGATGCACTTTCTTCTTTATCTCTCCAAATGTGAGCCCTGAAAGTGTGAATTATCTCAGATATTTCACCACTGTCCAGTTTAAGGTCTAGTACACTTTGGGTGTAATCCGTTGGTCTAAAATTCAGCATATCCCAGCTTCAATCTAAATATACTTAAAGATCAGCAACGATCAACAGTATCTTCGATCATATAGATAATGTTCACGTCCATAACGATGTCCAAAATATTAATAAACAAATCACGGAAGAAAATAATACTAGAGGTAGACTAAGAGTGGACTAATAGAAAGAAAAAATACTGCATTTCCTATTTATAATAAAATCTGGATTATATATATATATATATATATATATATATATATATATATATATATATATATATATATATATATATATATATAAATTAATATTTTTACAATATCAGCTTTCCTGGATCTTGGATAAACACCCAAGGATATTGATTTATTAACAATCTTTGTATTCCGGTTTATGAGAACAATCCGACATTCACAACACATGTAGGCGTAAGGTCAACTACACAGAAAACATCATGTGACATTATGTGACCTTTTCAGCAACTGACTGATAACAGCCTCTTTAAGAGACTCAAACGTATTCATCATGGATATGCGGGACTTTTCTAAAATGATGCAACATGTAATACGATGTCAGAAGGGAAACCGTTATCCATATTTAATAACTTTTGACAGAAGAAGTTATTAAGACAATGGACCATATCTTTGTCTGGGTTAATGATATTTAGAAAGACGATCTAATGTTTACGCGATACCTTATTCACAACAATTAAAGTAACAGTCCTTTTATTCCTCTCGCACGCTTCGATCTTTTTATTGCTATACTCTGATTGTGCAGAGGGGAGAGTATTTTTTATTTGAATTTTACTGACCTTTGACATTCCATAATGAACATACACACCAGTCCTTTCAGCGCCGCCCCCCCCCCCCCAAAAAAAAACACAACAAAAACAACATCAACAACACAGGAAATTAAAATTGAAGAAGAGACAGAATAAAACATGAATATCAAATGACGTAACAATATGACAATTGTTTGGGGATGGGGGGGGGGTGACATCTACGATCAAGTAGCCATAATCAATAGTATTGTGGACTAACCGTTTGGAGAATAATTGAAGATCACTAATGGCGCCTGGCTTTATATTTATATGTGATCATAAGCACAAATAATAAATGATCTACACCACGTCAGCGTCAACCCAATAATCGAGAAGGAACTATGATGTTTCGGACTGACGTCAGATCGTTCTTCGGTTGTTCGTCCTCTACGTATACACTCATTAATAACAAATTAGTCGGAGTCTCTTTCATGTCCCAGTTCGACTCTAGCGAGTAAACACCAAATTTATTTCAATTTATAATATTTAAGTGGAAAAGATGATTTTTCCACGTCGGATGAAATAATAAAATATATCAAGTTCAAGGAATATCGCTTTCACGTTCAAACGCGACACTCAAATAGTTACAGTGAGCCTGTGTAAAGTGACACGATTGTAAGTTAAATAGTTAAGTTTCTATTGATATCCATATTTAGTCACTGTCTTTTACAATCCACATCGTAAGTATTCAGGGAATTGGCGAGTTTCGGTTACATATTACTTGTAGTACACTTCATCCACATATGTTTATTTGGGGTGTATGGTCCTTATTCACTAAATAGACATCTGTGGATGAAGTGTTTATTTGAAAGTCGTATCACCATTCCTTACTGTATGGAATGGTGATGCGATGTTCAAATATTGAAACGATGAGAAGGAAACGGGACTAAAATTTTAAATAGTATTGTTCCACTCAAATTACTACTGACGTAAACAATCCAGTATAAAAGACGACTGTATAATATACTGAAACATAAATATATAATCCCTTAACTTATACACATGTACGTAAAGCAAACACAGAATGTATAGCATTTAACAACTCTTAAAAGTAATTCACAGTCATATCATTAAAGCCCAATCTCAGTAACGGGTCGTGTCATCGGTACGAATAGATCATAGTCAGTTCAAAAAGTGGATTAGTTCGTCAATGATTGTCAAAATGAGATTCTTATCATCACAACAATATAAGATCAACCTCCTTATATCGAACTCTAATGAACTAATTACTCGACATAGTTCTAGGCATGTTGCTCATCTTCTATGGAGTCATCTTTAACGACAAAGTAAAAAACCACCTTTTTTGCCTGGTGTATTTCTGTATTTGAAAGAGTATGTATGTCAACACCGATAATTTGTTTATAAATAATGCTGTACCTCCTATGATTAGAGAATGAATGAATGAATTAATTTTATTTCCAATATACATACATATATATTCACATTTAATCATGATGTATATAATAATTTAATAGTATAAGATTGGAGGGACCTATATACCTAATAAAGCTGTCTTCCCATAATCCCCTAGAAACGTATCCTGTTGCAGCAGCCAGCCGTCGGTATGGGTCAATGGGTCGAAACACTAATTATTTTCCATTAAACCACTCACAGATGTTTATTACTTTTTTTATACTTAGGCAAGGTCAGTCGAATAAGCGTGAGCATACGAAATGTCAATTACGCTTTTATATGACATTTGTAAATATATGACAAGTATAATAAAATATGATGAAATATAATAAAAGCATAAATTCAAAAACCTTTTTAAAAAAGTGTCATACACTGCTTAATCACCGACGAAGTAAACATATTTAAAGCATACACCAATAAGGAAAATAGTCCAACGCATAAGACACAAGCTAATGACGATGACACTCTAAACATCTATCATAATCACATTGTACGTAAATCTGATATTTATTCAAAATGTAATGTTTTATCGTGCGTTTAAAATATCCTCGAGTTAAAGTATCAGACTTAATTATACCATTCCAGTCGTCCCAGGGATGTGGTAAGAAATATAGAAGTAGCTTTCAGAGTAAAAACTGAATGACCCCGAGGAGTATACAATAATGTGTATTGTCTCGTGGCTCGGCCATTTTGTTCTGTCACGGTTTAAGCTGAATATTCCATTGAATGATGACGGGAGTCCGCTGGATAGGTAATCGTAGATGAGTCAGTCAGCCATCAGTCAGTTTCTTTGAGGCATAAGAAATTTAATCGTTTATGACAACTTCGCAAACATGGATCATCTTAAAGGATGATAAAGTAATTGTCTGATGAATATATGCGAGAATGTTTAATCTTTTTGAGTAATGTCTAAATAAAAATATATTCACGTGTTTTCTCTCGACATTAAGATCCAGATTTTACTGTTCCTGATATATATTTCTTCTATAAAGCATATCTGTCATTTTAATATTTCCAATAATTTACTTACTTGTCACTAATTGTGAAATTATGACCATAATGTGTACTGTAATAATATGCATTAATAATGTAATAATGGGCACTGGGGGGGGGGATCTAAACCTTTAGCTGAACAAATACAGCTGCCACATAGAAAGTTCTTATGTTCTGAAATTTGAGATCGTTCAGAAACTCAAATCGGTAGGTGATTTTATCAGTATTTCATCTTTAATCGAACTGTTATGCATTATCTATAGATTATGCGTGACGTTTTATGTTCTACCACAGCACAATCAGAGGTGGCTGCCACTCCTCAACCCTCAACTACAGACCTAGGCCTCCATCTTCAACGGGGGAAGCTCCACCACCTCGTGCAGTAATGGAACCCCAAAATCGAAAACATTGTCTGCCAAAAGAGATCTCCTCTGCTGAAGTCAAAACAGCAACCCTCGAAATAGGTCTGGGGGGGGGGCGGTTTGAGAATTTAAAAATCCATTACATCAAAAATTGAAACTGTTGAGGTATTAGAAGAAAAAAGCTGAAATTAAAATGCTAATTCCTGACTATGATGACCGCATTACATTTTGCTGCCAAGAGACATACGTGAAATCAATTAATACAATATGGTGGAGAATATGGTAGAGTAACCATTATTATAAAGCAAAATATTCCGCACGGCGAAATCAATTGAACAATATTTGAAGGCAGTTCCTGTGACATTGTCACTGCACAAGACCATAACATCGTGTTCGACATATGTATTCGTTTAGTTATTCATTTAGTAGATCAATTATTAACCCAAATCCCGTCCTCCATTCATATTACTTCGTGATATGAAAGCTTATAGCATCATATGGAGAATTTCACATAACAATGATACAGCCAGTACAATAGAAACATTCACTGAACACGATGAATCGCGCTTGTGGGTTGAAGGTAGTGCGACATACGTTCATCCAGCAACTGGGTCATCTTATGCTATAGACTTACCCGTGCATCCCATTATTGTTTCATGATTCTGAGTACATGATCATCTCTGCTGCAGCTACCATTGCGCAACATTTCTGCACTGTAATAAAATGGCAGCACTCAAGAATTCACCAAAATGTTAAATTCAAATGTAGCCAAAACTTTAAATAGAAACGTATTCCAAACAATAACACATCACAGCTGAGAACTCTTAACGTCGGATGTACCTTTCTACGGGAAAATCCCTTTATTGAAAACCCTTAAAGTTCCAAGAAAACTTCTCACGAGTCCTGGTGAAGGAATGAGGACTACGAAGGAAGTAGTCCTTAAACCAATCCAAACGAAATTCATCTTACGAAACCCGTACAAATTGCAAAATAGAGTATGCCAAAATTCATCGGGTCAAAAATATGCGAAATTCCTGGGGTAATATGTCTCCAGATTAAGTAACAGAACACCAATGAATAAAATATTGAACTAACATATGAAACTAAAATCGCCAACCTAACAGAAATCGGGAATACGTTAGCCCAGAAAGTTGGGCATAAATCATAGGCAGAAAACAATGGAGAAAAATCTAAATAAACGAAGAAATCCTTAGGGCAGTATCCAGATCATTTATCGCCTAAAATGGATTACAGTTAACAAAGCACAACAAAAACATATGACACTGTCGTAGAACTTGCTGATAGTCACTACCAGGATCTAAAACAAGAACCTTCACCTGAAGTTCTGGTCGATATCCATAACGTAATTTGGAATGATGGTAATTTTCCCTCTCAGTGTAGAGAATATCAAACCCCAAGACAGGAAAAACCCTCTCGCGTCCTGGTAATTACCATCCAGTAGGTCTCACGAGCTTTGCAAATGTGTTGAACAGCTGGTCAATACCATTCAGGTCTGGTATCCTGAATATCATACCGTTCTCGCTGCCCTTCGGGATAGCTTCAGAAAACATGGATCGACTGTAGATCAAGAAAGATTAAACTAGAATCTATCATAAGATAGGGCTTCATCAAGAGATAACACAAAGTGGGCATAAATGTTTTTATTTGAATAAAGTCTAAGGCACAACCTGGAAATATGGAATTATAAGTGACCTATATAATCTCGGCCTTCGTAGCAAAATGACAATCTTTATTTCATTCGTTCGCAACACATTTTGCGATTGATACGATCAGACAGAAGATCAGTAACACTGTTCAGCATGAAAATAAACATAATAGTTCAATACTTCCTGAATCGTGGTATCTGTTCCTTGTATGTAGAGGACTTCGTTATTTACTACCAAGCAAAAACAAAATATTCCGTAAAAAAATGTTACAATTGCATCTCAATAAATTAGAAAAGCAGGCTGATGGGAATAGTTTTAAATTCTACAGTTCCTAAACTGTCTTTATGCAATTCTGCTAACAAATAAAGTTTCACCTAGATCCCACTTTGACATTATACGAGATGGATACTCCCGTTTAAAAAAATTAACATTCGACTGTAAACCGTCCTTCATCCCAAATATTAAACATTTGGAGGCCCAATACCATAGCTAAATTTGATTATGGGTCAATTGTCTGGGGGTCAGCCCGTAAATCATGAAACGAAATACTCTACCGCTTTCACCACCAGGAATTGAGAATAGTCACAGAGGCATTCAGGATCTAATGAGGAATATCTTTACAGGCGGAGAGAACAGCCACTCTGCAGCGTGCACTACAACTATCTAGCTCTGCGGCAAATCCTACATCTGATACGGTGTTCAATCCCAAACTTCAGGATTCTAAACCGAAATTTATTCCAACATTTGGTACAGTTTCGGAATCTGTCACAAGACTTGAGGATTGACACAAATCAACAAGTACGAAAGATTCAACTACCTCATATCCCAGCTAATCTGGGATATAACGAAACAAGCTATTTTGCTTTGTCTGAGAGCGGGGACGAAATCCGACCTTTGCCTATTGGATATTAAATGCCGTTTTAATATCATGCAAAGGAAATGTGAATAGAATCAGTTCACCTATAATGATGGTTAAGATAAAGGCGATAGGGCAAGATGCTGTCGTTAATGATATGCAGTGTCTGATGGAACAACTGCTTGAAGTGGCTTCAATACACACAGCGAAACTTCTATCCCTTTGTCTTGCACTCAATAATAATAATAATAATAATAATAATAATAATAATAATAATAATAATAATTGTATTTTATATAGCGCCTTATTCAACTTTAATTGCTTTAATGCCCTTTACATTTAGAACATAATTAAAGCATATTCTGAGCTCATAAAGCTCAAATACATTTCATATATAATAAACTGGTTTAAAATGATAAATACACCAATTTAGATAAATGGGTTTTAAGAACCTTACAAAATATGTCTTTACTTGCTGCGATTTTACAGTTTAAAATCTAGTTAATGCATATTATATGCATGGATTCTATGTCCTGGCTATAGGCCGTAGAAAACTTCAACTTTGAAAATCCACTCGTCTTCAATATTTTAAAAAGATATGCTTCACATAAAACTAAACAAAACGATGTATTATTCAGCTGGGTTCCGAGTGATGTTGGGATTCGGGGCAATGAACTCGTCGATAAGGCTGCCAAAGTCTTAAAGGTCAAAACTTTGTTACAGTTCACTGACTTCCGGCCTGTCATAAAACAATACGCAAGAAGGCGTTGGTCAGACTGCAAACGGAAAACAAATTGTATACAATACGGCCTTTTTGAGTTGTTGCGTGTAATCCTGTTGGAAGAGGCGTCATGAGGAAATAGTGCTCTGCCGCTTACGAATTATGGACGCCTTCTGACCTGAGAAGATCCGCTAGAGTGTATTTCTTGACAGGAATGTCTGAGAGTGGATTACAGTCACCCCCTATTGCTCAGAATACAACCAAATTGGATAATGTTCTCATCAAGCAGAGACATAAAAATCGCTGCTAGAGAATATTACCTCAGACCAATAATTTTATACTTTCTGACGGAAAACGGTGTTTTTAATATAACTAATAACAATCAACAACTTCTAGTCAATATCAATAAAATAAATTAGACCTTACTTCCGCCAAAAGAAGCAGGTCGTTCCTTTTAGCCGAATATATCATATTTATTTATCGCCTCCAAATAAAACTAGTATTGTTAACAAATGTTTACGTTTTCAAACATCTCCTTTACTAATAAAGACATAGTTTTTTTTTTAATTTGCCATCTCATTTTCATTATTTCGTACTATGTTGCATCTTCACTGCTTCATTTGTTTTATATCATTAGTCATTTGGCTTCTTAACTACTTATTGTAACATTTTAAACTGTTTTGCCTCAAACATTTTCTCGTCGTGGAATTATGAGCCAAGACTAAAATATTGCATGTCCCATCATTGTGGTACTTTCGAATAAGTGCTATATTTCTTATTTAATAATGACAGAATTTACACATAGAATTCATCTGCTTCTCTATTCCTAGAGTATTAGCCAATAGAAGCCCTGGATTTCTTACAGACTTGGAAAAATTGATATAACTGGATCCCTACCTTAATTTGAATATTCTCAGTTTTTTCACACCTTGCTTGGATGAGGAAACAAGGAATTCGTTCGGATCCTTGTTCAACCTCAGCGTGTTGCTTCTCATTCAAATATTTATGTCTCCAATACAAGCCTTAATTCGGGATGATATTTAATGTTATGTCGTTTAGCTATTTCACCAACTGGTTTAGTATAAATACAGTAATTCTTTGGTCCTAAAACAGATCACTGTGGTACACCGAAATGAAGAAGCTCGACTGAAACACACCTGCTTCTGTCGGTGAATACTAGTGCCACGACATGGCTGTTTATTTACTGCCAAAGTGATTCGAGTGGTCCATTACATCAAAAGATAAATGAAAAAGAATTAATGCAGTCGTGGATCCTTCATCGAGAACCTCATCAATGTCACTGCGCTATTTCAAGAGAGCAGAGTTTGATCATTGTTGTGGAGGTCATTGTGATGTAAGTGCTCTCCTGTGCTCTTCTTCTTTCTTCCTACTTTTTCAATAGATATTACAGATAAAAAGAAAGATTAAATACAGGATGATAATTATGGATAACTTCCTTATCCAACCCAGATCTCTTCGGCACCCGAGTTTTACTGGCTCGTTTCAAATACAACGACATCGCCGACTCGGCCAAAGACCTATATATATAGAGAGAGAGCGGCTGTTATCGGTGGCAGAAGTTGATCCACACATTTGTTCAAAAGCCAAGTGGCCAATGGATCCAAATGCCATGACTTAGTCAAATATATCTCGAGCATGTTCCCATTAACCATATCATCCGCATCCACGGAGATAGTACAGGTATTATTTGGGGAATCAGACGTGATCTTATTCCTGATGGTTGTTGTTTTCCTCATGAAGAAATTGCTGAACTCGTACGCCAGAAGTTCCGTATGGTTAAAATGTAGTAGACTTACATATGAAATCCAGTCCATTGGGTTCTTTGTTAGCTTTAAGTTTCTTTTGGTCTTTTCACATTCCTCTATCTTTGTGGAAAAGAAGCACATCCTCGCCTCGAATAAGAGATCATTCGCGTTTTATCAGCGTACCTTGTATATTTCAAAGTACACCGTTAAGGACCTTCGAGTCCAGATCTTCCCTGCCTTCCTCCGACTTGTCTTTAGCAGATCTAACTTTTCGGAATAGCGGGGGCCTCGGGTTTCAAAGTAATGATTTTCGAACACGGCGCAGCGTGGTGATAAATGATACTTTGGACACCTTTGTTATAAACTTCTATCAGCTCATCGACTGATCCCTGGACTGATTCATTCAGGAGTTGAGATGACTGGGGTTTGTTTACACGATCGAGCAAACATGGCACTGTACAGTGTAGATCATACATGTATCAGTTAAAAGATATCGGAATTGTTTAAATGATAACTTTTAGACATGAACATGATATTTATTATAGATCTATAAGACTGTAATAGTAACTTTGGTCGCAAAATTACGCCCCTTTACATAAATCTAGATCTATAGTCTACCGCTCTCAGAACTTTTACTTTTCAATTATCCCTCGATTAAGTTACAGATTCCAGCCATGAAAATTATTTCCAGTCTAATTTGTTGTTGATAACAAGAGCAATTAATACGTCATTTGCAAAATAAACTATGTTGTTTACTCCATCGTGTTAACTCTAGTCCGTTCGACACCAGATAATCACCACAATCACTCCACAAAAGAACTCAGTTTTTTAAAGGTTCAACCTGTCACTCGCGTGTCAAGGTCTAATACTTTCGGTACATAGGCAAATATTGGCAACTATCTGTAATTAAAACTACGCTACAGAAATACGAAGGAATACTTTATCATAACGTTCTGGTTGTGAACGTTGTCATAAAGACATTATCTTTAGTTTTAAATAATTTATAAATCTATATAACAATAAAATAATATATCTTGTTAAGTAAATTTATTCAAAGACGAAGTTACGTTCTTCATAATTTGCATGCAAGGCCAATTCCTAGTACAATTAATCACTAAATAGCTGGTCATTATTTATTCCTGTATTTTAGCCAGGGTGATGATAAAACGGGTAGCATTGGTTGATAGAAGTAATTAATAGTTATCAGAGCGTAAAGGGGCACTTAATTAAAATGAATATAATATCAGACTTTTTATGGGACTTTTAAATTGTTATATCTAAGATGACTTGGAAATGACAATTATAATGAATTTGTAAATACTTATATTATGCTAATAATGTGCAGTTATAACATCAACTCTTACTGTTGGCTACCCGACACATAACTGTTACGTTGGTATTGGTATTAGATTTGTTTTTATTTATGTAGATCTATATGTGTTGTTATAGTCTAAAACCAAATGTTGTACCTCTTTCAGCTATTTCGTGGTCTATAATAATAGACTTTTCTGTAGTTAGGAAAAATATTCCCATATAGCATTGTTATTCCTTGATGTCAGATGGTAATATCAACTCTGGTATTGATAACCTAAACACTTCCATCCATAATCACCAGTTAGACTATCACATTTTTTTTTTTTTTACTCGGAGAAAATTTATAATTTATAATTTTCATTTTGTTACAAAACGATAAAAGTGGTTCAAATAATATTTCTTTGAAACACTTAATAGAACTGTGACAGTCATGAAATGATTCATGCTTATTAGAGACAGACAGACAGACAGACAGACAAATTGTATTAATTTAATGTGTTAGTTATCAAGAAAATGTGCTTCTGGTGTTTTCCATTCAACACTGTGTTAGTGTAAGTTTGTGAAATTATGAACTGTATGATGTTGAATAAATTACCTATCTATTACCAAAGACTATATATAATATACGATCTTTACTATTACTACAATGCTGGTGCTGCCATCTGCCGTTCTCTTTAAGTGGCCTTCTGAATCATAACGTCATAAACATACCCAGGAGACAGACCAATCAACTATTGAAATGGAGGAGGAGTTAGGAAATAATTAGATTTAAAGTTGAGCTTACGCAGTTGTGACATAACATTTCTTATGACTGATGCTAATTTTCGCTCTTATAACTTTGCCTTATTCTAGGAAATGGCGATATATTTAAATGTAAACAAAAAAGGCATTTTCTGAAAACGAGGGATCCCTGTTGTAGATCTAGTCTCTAGTGTATATTTTGTTTTGTTAAACAGATGATGGACTAGAATAATGCCCTTTTCCGAGAAACCGACGTGTACTTATTGTAAAACAACGAATTCTACCCTTTGGAGAAAGGGTTCGAATGACGATGTGTTTTGTTCTGCATGTGCAAAGAAAGAACTTGACGGTATTTGTGAAACACAACCGAGTGAAGAGATCAATAAAAATGGTTCGTTTTAATACTTTTATTATCGCTCACACACTGACAGCTTCGTATAGACTCTAAATCTATCTATCTATCGAGAACTAGAAGTATATCTACATATTTGTGAATAGACCAGTCCTGTAGAATTTCCAGTTATCATATGATTAAAATTATGATATCATTATCATATGATAACTATATATATATTATATTAGGCTATGGCCTATCAGTATCAGTCATCAAGCCTCGCCTTCAAGGTTGATGACTGATGTTTTTACGGCCACTTTTGTGCACAAGGTAGGCTAAATGGGCCGAGCGACCTCCAAAGGTAATGAGACGAAGTGAAAAACGAAACAACCTTCAGATATGCCCACGCCGGGATTCGAACACGGGTGGTTATCAGTAATCAAGGATCCAGGGCCCTATCAGTATCAGATAATCAGTCACCTATGAATATGATTAATCATGATATCCATTTTACGCATTTTGCTTATGAAAATGAAGTAACTTTAGTATAGATATACTACTACACATATAGACTCTATTAATAAACTGATCTCGTCACGATTGCGACACTAAGCAGAAAATGACTGAAGCTTGATGTTATGTTAGAGAGCTGTGACTGCAGCACTGCTCATACAGAATTTAGGATTACAAGACAACTGACCATCACACGGTTTTTTTTTCAACAATGAAACCTCGAAAGCAAGTGTACATTTAGTTCCATTCAATTTTGAATATTTTCTAGATCTAACCGTGTTTAATTTATTGTCTCACAATGGTAAAAAAGGTGTTATATTTCCCTTGTGCTTACATTCAATATTAAACACATAGTGTTTTCTCTGCATGTAAATATTACATAAATATGTGACATACAGCCATAATCTGTAGCAGATGAGAAGATACAAGAATGATGTTTTGATGCAAAATTATTTGCTAAAAGCAGACTTATATAGCATATTGCTTAAAATTTGTGCATGTCAACAACTGCCACAATCATGCCTGGCTTGTGCACGTTTCTGTTCACTTATCAGCCAGCTCATTTACATATAGCTGTATAAAGGCAGAGTTTGTTCAGCCATGCACCTGTTTGATATCGCCCAGTGACTTGATGTGGGCAGCAGCAGTGATCATGTGATACTGAATATTCATGGTTTTCACACAACCACAATGCTGACAGTGTTGTTTCTTCACCAGGATTGTTTACATTTAAACCTACATAAATTTCAGAATAAAATACGCTAATCTTTTGACAAGTGTGAAAGAAATATAAAACAGCCAAATCTCTAGTTTACATTATTTGTGTTCTGAATAAATAAATGAGGATTCATGTTTTAATTCATGAAAACAGTGTCCCTGTTGCACCTTTGACCAAAAAGATAGCTGAATCTGATTTGTTGTTTTATCAACACCCTCAATGAGATCATATTTTAGGACACTCTTTACATATACCTGTATATCCAAATATGTGAGTTTGTTCTAGATTGGCCATGGCTCAATCTAAGTGTTGAAATCCATCTCATTTAAAATAGTCCCATTGACTTTCAAATATCCGGCCAGTTAACCTATTTTTCTGACCTAACAACTGGCCCGGGATCCAAATCAATGCGCATACATAGCAGGATCTGTCTGTAAGTTAGTTATGAATTATGACTGTTATGCAATATTAAATATCAAAGTTGTTAGCATTTGATATCTTTCTTAAGAGTACAAATAATTATTATATTTCACAGTATAGTATTATAATCTTGATGATATGTGATTGGTCAGTTGTATACTTTTTTCTTGAATTCAAGAAAAAGTATACAACTGACCAATCACATAGATTTGTAACAGTTACAAATCATTTGTTACTTTGTGAAATATAAACTTGTACTCAATTCCTATTTTTGGCTTTCTTAAAAAAATTCTAAATTGTATCAATTTTATGACCTGGTTATAGATCTTTAATATACCTGTTATCAGTGATGTATGACCAATCCATACTTTATATATTTATTTTGTTTCCCTAAAAAGTAAAATCAGTGTTTCAGTTGCTAGATAATAAGTCTGCCCATTTAGTTGCAGAGTTGGGGCGATTGCAGGAGCAAGGTAATTGATTATGGTTACAATTACTTGATAGTATAATGGTATTTTTAACCATGGTTTTATCTGGCTGTCAAAATATGTTTTCAACATGTCAAAATCCTAAATGTTTCAGAATTACATACATCCCTAATTTCCATGGCAAAATGTTTCAAAAAACCTTTTTCATGTTACAAATTGTGTCAGTTAATGTAGGGATAATCATAATTGACTTCATATGGACTACAGGTATTATAGTTGGGGGAGGGTGTTATGAGATGAGATGTCCATGTCACTAGACAACTAGACAGATATTCTCTCATCAGTTTAAGTTTTATACATGGTGACAAAGCAAGGGATCTGCTCATGGAAAATATGCAATAAATAATTGGTTCCATCTGTATCTCTTCAAATTTTGTTCTTTTTTAACATAAGTGACTGAGTATAATAATCAGCCTTTTTCAGTTCAGTTGAAAGTCTGACTCAAATGTTGATTATTTTTGTTTCAGGACACAAAGATATAAACCATCTGTGCGGACCAGTTAGGAAGAGTGCTCGTATTAAGCCATCTCGCTATAAATATCAGTCTACTTTCAAGCCGCTAGCTACAAAAGGCAAGAGTCGTAGAGTCATCTTCAAAAAGAATGTGAGTATTTATTTGCAAGTGCTGAACTTGCATAAATGCTGAGCGTTTGTTGTTTTGAACTGTTTCTTTAAAGCTGTTTTTATTCAAAAAAAAAATGTCATTCACAATTTTGTTGTTGTTGTAATTCATGGTATAGCTATATAATGTTTATTGAGACTGCGAGTACTATTTGTATGTGATTATTCTCCATTAGATGGTCAGAGAAAAAGGTGAAGAATGTCACAAATGTGCAAAACTTGTTTGCGCATTATGAGATATTCTTCCATTCTAGATAAGTATATGGAAATAGTTTAGAGTAAGTCACAAACAACTAGAGGTTAATTTTGGTTAGTTCTGTGGTAATCATCCACATTCACTTGATTAAGGTTGCTTTCCTTTCCCAATCATAACAAGATTCATGGTATCAATCTGGGCCATCCCTTATAGGAATCAGGCAGGATGGGCTCTACCTGTAATAATGATCAAGTTTGTAGACAACTAGTAAGTCAAATGCTTCATAATGTGCAGTTGATCCCTGGATTAGTTTTTATGCTAGTTGGATTTAATTGCCATATTATTGCCAATTTTGGCTTTTAATTTTATTAATGATTCTCTGGTTTTTAATTTTAAATTTAATCACAATATATTTATACAGGATTACCAAGTGCTTCACAAGTAAGGGTTTTCCTGTTTATTGAGTAGTTGTTCTTACTTCCTCCCCCCCCACCACTCACAGGGAAGCAGTACAGAAAAATGGAGCCGAAATATTCAGAGGGTGGTCACTGCCAGAGTATATTACGCCCTTAGGGGGTCTTTAAAGGGACAGTTCTCCCTCAGAAAAAATTTCTTAAATATATAATACTTAGAACAGTAACCAAAAATTCAACAATAATTATGACAAAATATACCTGATATCATAGATGTAGGGGAATAATCCAAACTACTGGAGGGCCACCATTACAGCTGCACTGAAAGCCAGATTTGAAAGTGGGAAGGAGAAAACTCAAATGCTCTGACGTCATATGAGCTATATATTGACGCGGATTATAGTTGCTCTTGAGCGTTAATATTTCAGCTATTCAGGATGTTGTGATATACATTTCACATTTGAATCAACTAAAATACAGTTCAAATTTTGCATAGAATGGCAACAAAGAGATTCCTTCTCAGAACCCATTGGTTCACAGAGTTCACACAGACACCAGTCACTGTTCCTGGTTCTCCTCAAGATTTCTTTGACGATTCCGCTTTCTTCAAAACAGTCAAAATCATCTTCCTCTTCTAAGGTTCCTTCCAGCTCAAACTGATATGGTTGTATGTCATTCATGACATAATTTTAACAGAATAGTTGCGTTAAGATCTAGATTAATTCTTTGCTCACACTTGTTTACATGCTTTTGTATGGGCTCTACAGACATCCGGTCAAACTGCTGGGTTCAAGGGTTGTCAGCATTCAGGAGCTTCCGGTCTCTGTCTAGTTTCAAAATGTCGGTGCCCATAGGCTATTAAAAGTCGATTAATCAGCACTTTTAACTGGATTATTTAATATGTGTGTGATTGTTTTCACATTTTGACATCATTTATGATATTTGTGGGTATAGCTGTATTAGTCTCGAAAATTTGAAATGAAGGTGGACTATCCCTTTAATCCCATAGAGTACATGCTCATGTGTTCTGCAGTGGTGGAAGATGAATTGATTTAATTCCAAGTCATCTATTGCCTGTGACATCATTTGTGCAATGGCAATAATATGAGTGAGAAGAACATTCTTCTAAGTTATTTTCGTTCGCTTATAGCTGTTGATGCATGGTAATGTGCTTTATTAAAGTGCGCTCTGTGTGTCGATACCTCTAACATCAGCACTCAAGGTTTCTCTTAGGGTTATCTCGTTCTTGGTCCATGTTAGTTTAGCCTCTACCCATTGATCAGTCCAGCTCGGGTGTCCCTAACAGAAGCTAAAGTTCCTGCTGGCATAACTCTTTAGACCGCTGAGCTATTAAGGCCCCTCACCACGCCAAGGAATGGACTATTTTTCTAATTATATGTTCAGTGGGTGATGGTCATCATTCAAAAGTTCTTATATCAATAATATTCCACTGTGTTTATACAAATGAAATGTGTTATCCATGAAATATTGAGGGTGGTATTGTCACCAGAATATAAACTGCAGTGTGTTGTGGGCCTGCTGTAAGTAAGTCAAGAGTAATGTAGGTGCAGGCTTTGTAAGTGTTTAAGACATTTATTTCTATGAAGTACTTTAGTCAACAGGTGGGAAATTAATGCAATGGACAGTGTCAGTGTTATAAATGGTTAGCACTGTTTTGTAATTAATAAATTGTTTGAACTTTGCTACAGATTTGTCTGTTTTTATTTTCAGCCAATAAAGGCAGCACCCGCTGTCGCAACAGTAGTCACAAACGATTATATATTTTATGATGTGAGTATATTAAAATAGCTGTCAAAGAATGGTGATTGTAATTTAATTGTAAAAACTCATGTAATTGAATTGTACCTGATTGTTTGTGAAGTTTCCTATGTTTTTTGCATTAATTGAATCTTGGTATTTGATAATGATATATAAATAATCTGTGAATTTCTAAATAACAGAGCACATTTGATTAATTTTAAAAAGAATGTATAATTTTTCACTGAACTAGCCAACTATTCAAAACATGATAATAGATCACCTGAATATTCCATTTGTATAGGAAAGAAGCACATTGGTAGACCATTCAGATCATTTAGATGCAATTAAAAATAAGCCATAATCCATGAAATTATATTTTTCCCCATCTCCAACACTAGTCCTATTTCGGTAAGCCAGCTCCTCACAACTAATTCTAATATTCTCATTAACATCTGCATAATTATTTTTTGGTTTTCTTTAAATGTATGTTAAATATAGGAAATGCATTTATAAGTACTAGTATATCCGATGGTGCCTATAAATAGTTAATGGAGAATTACTAAATACTACACCCATCTTATGATAAGCTGAAATCTTCTACTCCACAAATGCATTATAAAACAAAGCACTGCTCTTCTATGTGATCATTTATTATGGTTGCAAAGTCTACAATAACGTATTGTGTTCCGATGAAATGATCATTTATGTTTGCACCAATAACAGAATCATAAGCCCTTCATGTAAACACACCAACACAGATATTTGGCTAGTGGCTGTATTGGGATTGGACTGGTCCTTGTATAACACCACATATGCATATTTACATGAACAAAATGTGTAAATGTCTGTTATCTAACAAATTTATATGGTTTACAGTAAAACGAGATTATTTGGCCAATAATATATTCGCCTTTGATTTCAATAAAATATTACTGTATGTCTTACGACAGTAGAATTAAATATATAATACCTATTCATTATATAACAATTTATTATATCATTGCTTTTCAGGGCCATTACTGGCAGATTGGTGACATAGCATCAGTTATTGACGATGATGGTGGAATATACTATGTACAGCTCCGTGGTTTTCTTCAGGATCAATATTGTGAGAAGAGTGCTGTTATCACGTGGTTACTGCCAACATCCAGTACTCTACGTGAAAAATTTGATCCAGCTACCTACATAATTGGTCAGTACTAACATGTCGGAATACCTTTTACTGATTGTTATTTTCTTGTCTTTTGGCAACTTGTAGGAAATGATGTCCGAACAATTATGAGATGCTTGATGTGTATCTCGGTTACTGACACTGCTACAACATTTTAATTTTTTTATTACTGTATAATGTACCTAAAAAATGGCTGATGTGACCCACCTGCCTTATAAGACTATCTCCCTTATAATACCATTTTGCTCAGGCAGAAGGGCCCGTCTTATAGAGCAGAGTGTACTCTGTCTCTTGTTTATTGTTAGCGGAGGACATGGCAATCTAGTCCTATATTGCCAATCCACTTCACATATATATACATTGAAACCATTTTAATTGAACACTTATTTTTTTAATGTCCTCTTAAGAATATTGTCAATCTCTAATCAAATGCTTGCAAACAATACTGTCTTGGCACGTTTTTAAATTTTTTTAAACATAATGTTACACCTTTAATTGTGTTGCCATTGTGTCCAAACCTTTTATTGGGTGGCATTTTCCCATTATAATTAACTTCACACAAGTATTGTAACATGTACCAGGTATGGATTAATTCAGGTACAAGAACTTACAGTTGTATATTGCTTCAAAATACCTGACTGGCCTATTTTGTTTGACATTCTTCTTAATTCTGTCATTATTCACATGGTTTATACAGTCTTTGAAGATCTTTAATGGGGGGGGGGTGTTAATTACTTCCCATTTTCAGGGCCTTAAAATTCTGAAATGGTGTTTTTTCCTCAATAAACAGCTAACGTTTCGAATGAAATATGCTGTTCTTCCATTTCAGGCAATGTGTTTATGCTTGTGTATGTCAGAATTGCTTGTCAGGTTTATTTTGAAAATAATAAAGATTAATAATAGCAAACTGAGTGCACAAACAAATGAATAGTCATTGTTGGAAACTGCAATTATATACATATCATAGAAATATTAATTAACAAGCTTAAAGGGACTTTAAAACCTTCAGCCCAAACAATTAAGGGCTTAGAGTACTAAAAAAATATCATAGTCCGAACCAACATCATATTCACTGCCATTTAAGACTCTTTTTGTCTGAACATTTTATGAAGACACAAACAAGTACGCACTCATTCGCTTTTATTTATATAGAACTCTTGTGTGACCAAAATCTTTTTAGTCATAATCTTGATTCTTATAAATCTGCTCTTGGGACATAGATTATTATATATGCTTCTTAAATACTGCTATACGTAATGTTACATAACTTTTTTCTTCTTTTTATAATTCATACCAGTGCCGTATTGATTTTGTTTTATAAAATATTTTTATTATAAAATGTTAGGTATTCAGATCTCATTTCTTAAGATCATTTGAAGGTTACATGTGGCTCTGTATAAATATTTTTATTTATTTGTTTAATAGTAATTTACAAAAGTCTTCAGCACTACTGCTAAACTTAACTATACTAACATGATGATATGGAAAGCCTTTTCTTTTCTCAATACCAATTTGCTATTTTTTATTTATACCACCCTTATGTTTATGACTTTAAAAAAATTATTCTATTTTGTATATTAAAATTATTTTAGTTTTGTTTATAAGTGTTTTAATGTGACTTTTATGCATTTCTAACACATTTAATGAGTTCTTGTCACATCAATATGATTAAAACGCTCCATTTTGATTTTTTAAAGTAATGAAAATGAAACTTGTGTTATCAGAGAAAGTGTATGTCTATGTGTATCTCATATTCTCTAGTTATTATTGTTAATGAATTTTTTTTAAATTTCAGGACCAGAAGAAGACCTACCAAGGCCAATGTCTTGTTTCCAGTTTGTAATGCATGCTCCTTCAAACTACTTCTATGATAGATCCTCGCCATTCCAAACAATCCCCAAAACACCAGAGCTTGGATTTATATCAACTCACTTGGGACCAGAGATACGGCATCTTCCGCCTCCTGATCAAAGATATGGCTTACATGATTTGGACAGCGATGTCGCTCCTGCAACTCAGGATAAAGTCAAATCAAAACCAGAAGTAGATAAGAGGAAAAAACGTGAGCCAAAAGAGCGAAAACGTGGGAGAAATAGCAAAGCTAAAGAGAAACCTGGTCCAAAACAAGTTCCTGATGTAAAACAAGAGCCCAGGACGGCTTATGGGGTTGGTGAAAAACGTAGGGGAAGGGAACGTGTCAGACTTAGAGGAAGACCAAGTGAGCAGTGTTAATGGAATAGAATGACATTATAACAGAAGGATTTCTAATAATTGTTTCTTTGTTTTTGATGTGTATTGTTGAACTCTCTTTACCATGAAATGGAGATCGTGCTTTAAAGATTATTCAGTGTTTTCAGAATTTGTTGAGGAAATAATATAGATTTGCCTGTAGTAAAAAGGATACTGTATTTAATTAAAGATTGTATTATGGCTGCCGTAGCATGTATTGTTATTGTTATACATCATTGTGTTGAAAATTTAATTTATTTCCGATGATTATCACATCAGTCTAAATGTTAATTACGGTTCGATTTTTGTGGAGTCTCACAGAATAGCTGATGCTGCTTTTCTCGGCAGACCTCCAAGGTTGGTGATAAAATCGTGATATTACCTTTTTGTGGGATGTATTATCTAATCATTTTATTTCCCCAGGAATTGTATCTCAGCAGGGATGAGAGTTTTCTGGGTTTTGCCAGAGTTCCTATTTTTCAAGAGCTGAAGTAACGTTTTTTGGGAATTGGGTGTGGGTCGGGTGATTTGAAAAAAATCTCTTGTTGAAGACATGTTTTATACACATTCAATATCTCTATTTAAACTAACCTAAGAAAAAGACAGCTAAATTAAAGTATGTCACGCATCTAAATTTTATTAATTTTTTTACTAGGAATGTAACTAACAGATCTTTAATGGCGACTGTGAAGTTAAAAGACAAAATCCAAGGATCAGAATTTTGTAACGTAGCAAGAATACTACTCAAGATAATGTAAATTTAATAAAGTGTCCTTACTAGCAGTGGAGGGTTGTATTTCTCAATCAAACTTCATCGACTCAATTGAATAAGTGTAATTTTAATATGAAATAAACCTAAAACATCAAATTCCTGCACTGTTATCTTCCGTATTAATAACTCTGACAACCTACGATAATTATAAGTAAAAGTGGATTCTCTGGCATTCTTTTAATTCAATATTTATTGGTGTGATCAAGATTGTCAGATTATTTGAATGTATTAACAATATATTATTGGAAATTGTGAAATATTCCTATCTTGTGGCCAATTTAATACAGGTTATGAAGACAGTTTAGTAAAAAAATCTATTGAAAACAAAATGTACATTGCCAAAAGTTTTCTCTATTTAATTTTTTCAGTAATTTAAATTTTTCAAATGGATATGTTAAACTGTTTCTATTACATCATACAATAGATTGATTAAAATCACAACAATTTATTCAAAACTTTTAGTTTTACTTCTGGATACCGGGGCGCCTCCATGGCCTATATAACTGGTAGTGTGGTTGGCCACAGATCTGTAGCACCTGCGTTCAAACCCTGGCTCGGCTATATCAGAAGGGTGTTTCATATTTCACTTCGCCTCATTATCTTTGGAGGTCGTTCGGCCCATTTAGCCTACCATGTGCAGAAAAGTGAATATTAACATGGCGCGAGCCTGCTGAGGTCACACATGGAACCTAAATTAACTCTGTTGTGGTGCAAAATATACTACATTCATTCTTTCGTTATACCTGGCATTATCCGGAATTTGTTGCAATGTTTTATAACCATTAAAGGGTGTGCATGCGTGAATATCATTAAGAGGAAAAGATTTGGCTTTTGATCAGATAAAAAAAACCACTTTCACACTGCCAGCAAAAATGTTTCTGGATGCGATATCGACTTCAGCTTTGAGTTACACAGACCAGTATGTTTAGATGCATGACAGAATTTGGTCTAACTCGATTAATTGGATGTTCTCGTTATCTCTCTGAAATATAAAAATCTTTGTTTTAAACTATAAATACGACTAATTCCAGTCGGGTGATATTTTCAGTTATCAGAAATGGCACATTATTATACAGTAAAGACATTACAATACTTGGATATTTTAATTTCGGGCATTTGACAGCTGCCAAGAACCACTTCAGACAATCTTAAGAACCTCCGATTCTCGTGGAGACATATATTAGAACTGCAACAAGTAAATTACATAGAGTACAAACATGCCAGCAGACATCTATGTATATATAATAATGATAAGATAGAGCCACCGCACTCGCCAGCTTTAGATCTACTCGGTACAAAACCCCAAAGTATCATACTGGAAATTTATACAAATTCGAACACCAGTAATACTACCAATAAACCTCACGAGATGCGAAAATCAGTATAATATAGATCACAGCATCTGGCCATCGATATTTACAGCCACCTTAAAGGTGAGCAGAGAAACCTGTCTGCAGTCCTTTCAAAATAGGGTAATACATAGAATTATGCCACGTAATGTATGACTTTATGTTAGAAAAGTAGTAAATACTAACCATAGCTGATATGTATACTGTACCAATAATAATTTACATGATATCGGTCTTTATCTTGTTATGTGTCCTCCAGTTAGTAGATATTGGGAATCATTTGCAACGTGGTGGAATTCATTAAAATATTCAAAATTAAATCCATTGGCTGAGCACAATATCATTCTGGGATTTCCAGTTGAAACTAATAAAGACATAATTATTGTCTACATTTTGCCAAATATTATATATATTGTCCTAACAAAAATCAAAAAACTATTAATCTTCTTAAAATTCCTGGCTATTTAAAAAAACTCAAAGTTGAGGAAAAAATATGCATCCAGCAATGTAGGCAAGAACAATTCAGAAACTTTTTATTCTTTATGAACGACCTGCCATCTGTTGTCCAATCCCAGGTACGGCTCTTTGCCGATGATTGTCTTCTCTACAGGCCCATCACCGACTCGAGGGACCACTATGTGTTGGATCAAGATCTGGCAGCCCTTTCCCAATGGGCTGACACCTGGAGGATGAAATGTAACCCACAAACATGTTTTATAATGATAAGAACACACCTCAACGTTTTTATAGTCTGTGTGGACGCATCTGAACATAAGTCCATGATACTCAATATCTGGGAATCAAAATGTCAAGTGACCTTAGATGGGAGCGACGTATTGCAACAACAGACAAGGCTAACCGTATCATCGGGTTCTTACGGGACAACTTCAGTAGATGTCCTAGACAACTACGGGAACTAGAGTACTTTTCCAGATCACGGTTCGAGTACGGCGCAGTGATGTGCGATCCACATTTAACCAAAGACATTCAGTACTCGAAGCGGTCCAATGTAAGGCCGCCACATGTGTCCTCAACAACTATAAACGTACTGCTAGTGTGACTAATATGACCAATAAACTAGGCTGGGAATCATTGGAATCCAGACGCGGGAAAGCTCGACTCAATCTACTGAATAAGATAGTTGGCGGCAGGGTGGCGATACCATTATAGAGGAGTACATCACAAGAGGTAGCGCATTAAGGACGAGATCAGTTAATTCTGACAAGTTTAAGCTGTACGCAGCACGAACTCTTGCTTTTTAAGAACTCATTCTTTCCCCGAACAATAGTATGGAACAAAACCCCAAAATCTCCGACCTTGATCAAGAGATGCAGGAGTCGGATAGTCAATATTCTGGATAGTGAGCTCCGGTGGCCTAGCGGTTAAGCAGTCGGCACTTGGTGCCAACGGTCGCAGGTTCGAACCCCACAAGAGGTCGAAACTTTTCCAGGGATTAATTTCTCGGCTCACTACATCGTGGGTGGCTGACCACGTTAAATGGCGCTGCCGTCTCCACTGAATTATTTAAAATAAAGGGGGACGTTAAAAACCCCATGAGGACGTAAAACACTCTGGCAGTGACCACCCTCATGGTATTTCGGCTCCATCTTTCCGTACTGCTCCCCTGTGAGTGGTGGTGGGGGGGGGTGTTCTCAACCACTCCAACATAGAGGCTGTGCTGAATAAGCGACAGCCTGGGGATTCTCCCCGAACACCAAAACCAATATTCTGGATTAATTAAGCTGCATGCGCACAACCACCCAGAAAGTTATACTCGCACAGAGGATCAACCCGTATTCAACCAGAACGTGTGTGTGTTTTGATATAGCTGTGCTTGAATTTAAAGTTGGAGACCGACATTTTGCACAGTTGTGTGTGTAACGTCCCCATTCGATCTCTTCGTACTAAAACTGAGGGTGGGTGTATTTTAGCTAAGAACGATTAGCTATTTAATAGTTTAGATAGTCATGTCTCCAGATTATTGCGCCAATATTGGAAAATCAGGTTACAGAGACCATCCGAAGGTACTGGCTGGAAGCCATGACTTATTTATGGAAGCATGACACAAGCAAAGCACCAGGTTCTGGAATCTTGGACCACTGAGTTGTGGCAACCTGCATATGACATGCTCCAGGTATGTGTGAAGACTAAGATCATACTGTGTTGAGACTGTGTTTATATAGCTTGCATTCACGATGGGTGACTATGAGAAGGCAATGCATTCATAGGAAATTTTAATAAAAGAAACTTATATATCTCTCACCTGAGGTAACGAGCGTACGCACGTACTCCCGTATTTATAATATCCATAAACCAGTCAATTGTATATATGTATAAGATGTGTTTGTGCTATGTGAGCCAGAACATGTTTTAATTATGTTTTAAGTATAAAGCGGATTAGACAAATTCAAGTTGAATAAGGCGTTATATAAAATATTATGATTTTGTTTGATTTGTCTTCTAGCGTCTTAGGCATGTTTAGCGTCTTAGGCGTGTTACCTTGTAACGATATTTTTACACGCTGGGTGGTTCTCTCTTAATCTTATATGAAGGGATCTCAGAAACTAGAGTGTAACAAATCAGACACGTGTGATCCGTGAAATGAGATAATCACGTGAATCATCTAGCTTATGAAAACCTACAACCCTCTGATTCAATACAGTAATACCAAAGACCGTTTACTTTATATTTAAACTATCTGGTAATACCCCGCTTTGCGTCATTTAATTCGTTCTACGTCACTTTTCTAAATTAAGTCAATTTCAGTTCATCGAACGTCATTACAGATGTCATATTTACTGAATATAACAACCATGCTTGAAGGATGGGAGCATTGACCTAAAAGAAAACTATTTTGCTGAGCTGGTGATCTTGACTCGTAAACACCCATTTGCATTATGATGATCACGTGAATCAAATACTCTCCTGATTGGTCAGTTGTCTTTGTTTACAGTAAAAAAAAGCACATGGTCTTGTTTATATGGTGGATTTCTGTCTCTTTCCTGTTTATTTGTTTGATCAGTGTTTGTTTTTCATTTTTTTAATATTATGATATCAATATGGATTTCATATATTATATTAAATGTTTTCATACTTTTCTAAAAGAATTATATGCAGTTTTTGGTAACTTAATTATGTTTCTTCCTTGAGCCTCTGTGTATGAATTATTAGTCTTTGCTATTTTGTGCTTTATTTTAAATTTAAACAACAGTGGGCTTCCCTTATTACCTCAATAGCCGCAAGAAGAAGATTCCTGGCCAGATTGTTGACACCACCAATAATTTATTACTGGATGAACTATGAACTGTTGATTATTATATACCGTATTGTGTTAGAGTGTGGACCAATAAAAACACACAATTATCGTCTTTATTGCTTCTGTGGTCTAATTGGTAGCACGTTGGACCACATATCACTACCACCTGAGTTCGAAACTCAGCACGGGCATAGCTGAAGGGAGTTTCATCTTTGATTTTGCTTCATTACCTTTGGAGGTTGCTTGCCCCATTTAGCCTACCATGTGCACAAAAGTGGCAGTAAAACATCAGTCATACACAAATTTACGATCTGGTGTTCTCCGTCGATTCCAACAGTTTGGTTCCAACTAGTTAATAAATATAGTTTAAATAACTGGTAAATATTTGGTGGGTAAGGAAGAAATTTGGTAGGGCTAGTGGGTTTAAATTTTACTAGCCCAGGGGCTAGGGAGATGTAGAAATATTTCTCTGGCCCTGACTCAGTAGCTGGACATGACACCTATTTGAATTACTCGGGAGATATCCAGATCATTTCCATTCCCTATATAAATTGGTGACACCAGGAAAGCTATCTCAGAGAGAAAAGACTGAAGGAGTGAAAATACCTGATTGTTCTAAAACATTTAGCTGATTATGTCATGCTTAATATAAATATGTTACATCTTCCCTTTGTCTAACCATTCTAACCAGTTAGAGATTATGGATTTTAGTGATATTGAAATATTCAACAGCTTTATCAAATAAGCGTCACCTTTTATGATTTAAGTGGAGAAACTTAAAGTATTTCAGTTGATTACTTACGTCAACAATATCTACAAAAGTTTTATGGAATATAAGTGATGTATGCAGATATAAAATATATGACATTTATTAAAATTACATACAAATAAGGTATTCCACACACACACACCTATTTATATGCTGCTGTATGATCATGTTAGCTGATGAACACGGATGGAAAACAGACAAAAACTTATCTGTGTGAGACTGGAGTAAATGAAAAAATAAAAGCTGACATTTAACCTAATGATCACAAGAAATAAAACAATAAATAATTGTCAAAAACGTTCATGGAGAGCGAAAACATCGCAATTGATAAATCGCTTTTATTGGTTTTACATCAGCTAAACATTTAACATTATGAAATCAATAAAAAACAACGACACTAACTAAATAAAATTATACAGTAAGAGAGATTTATATATATATATATATATATATATATATAGTGAATACATTAACAATGGCACAGTTATTAACATTAAATTCATTTGATGCATACTTAAAAGGATGTACCTTCCAATTTAAGCACTTATCTGGGAGCACACACACACACACACACACACCACACACACACACCAGTAAAGAATGTCTACATCTGCTCAAGAAATGAATCTCATTAGTAGCAAAGGTTTATGTATGCTACCCTTTCAGCAAATGCATCCTATGTTAATGGCTTACGTGCCACAAAGAACACGCAGTTATACTCATAACGAAGCATGGACTTTGAACTCTGGGTGTAACCAGCAGGAAGGTTGATTTCCTCTGTCTGGAGAATTAATTATGCATGTAGCAAATATATATATATATATATATGTGTGTGTGTAAAATTTGCTAAGGAAGATTATACAAAAATTAGATTAAATTACAGATATAGGGAAGTCTACCAAGTCATCATAATCTCTCAATTACTTCCATTTTAAGATAATTTTATTTATTTCTGCTTAATTATAGTGTAACAGTAATTGAAGTAATAAGTCCTTACCTCTATGATAAAATTAAATTGCTTTATCACATCGCGAAGCTCTTCATAGCTGAGCTCTATCGAGCTTTCATGAATTAAATCAGCAAAATGATACAACAGTGGGCCTGAATATATAACAATATATATATAGATATATATAGATATATACATGTGTGCGTACATGTGTGTGAGAATGCCAACATTCTCTATGTTTCGCAGTCAATAAAATCAATTCTTTGTGCTTACAATTCAATCCAAACTGATCCAATTCTGTTCCGTAATTCTAAACATCTGTCATGACTTCAAAGCATGATCCATGTTCATATGGTGAACATTCAACAATTACACAAAATATCTGTACTTGGTGTACTTCTGATGAATATTATTCCCACTCTACACACTTTTATTTCTTCCTACATAGGTGAGATACAAACTTGTTGTTTGTCTTCACGTGTACACATACAAAGATCAGGATTACTAAATGCTTCATTGTCAAAACTTCGTTAAAAGTGGACTAAATAATGTCTGAATGTTATGATGTGAAATGAAAGGTACAACATCCTTCACAGATACGCCAGTATAGATTTGAACTTTGCCATTAGATACCCATGCCCCAACCATATTATAAGTTCACCCAAGAAGACATCTTTATAGGAGCTGATATTTACACATCATGAATACAAAGTATGAAACAGAAAAATTATATTAATCATTCATAAACGTATATCCTGTTTGCCATTTAAGAGAAGAAAGTAGACTTCTCCATCTCACCCAGGTAAACTTTTCAAGATATGGTAAACTACACAGCCAAAGCTTAAATATGATATATCAAATATTTACTTATGTTTAGCAAGGGATCCTCACTTTAAATACTATATACAATCATTAGCAAGGCAAGCTGTTTGAGGTTCTTTCTTGAAAATTATGTCAGCCAAAATTAATATGCATTCATAAGTGAAACCAATCTCTTTAATATATCTTACTTCCTTAAACCAACTACCCACATTTATAAATGGTTCATACAAATTTCTATTTTGTAATAATAAGATGTGTGTGGGTTGTCTTACATTTACAAAATGTCATGTATGTTCTATTGATTAAAAAGACTAAACTTGGAGGAGTTTCTGCAGTCTCCTGTTTTAAACAGCTTTATAACTTTCAATTCTAGAACTTCCAAAGGTAAGCCAAATTACTTATCTCTCCTTAACTGGCTTTGTAAGTAAGGTAGTTGTTAGTCGGTCTGGACTTAAATATGTTAAATAAGTCACAAGGGATTTTAATGTTAAAATGCTCATATAAAACGGCCTTCAATTCTAGCATATGGATTAAGTCTGGGACAGAAAGAGGGAGGGGGGGGGGAATAAGGAAAGAATTGTTACCAAAATTGATCCAGATTCCTCCAGGCTTTAATATCTTGTATATGGTTTCAACATAAGCCAATATATTATGAGCTGTGTCTATGAAGAATACCGTAGCCACACAATCCCAAGAATCTAAAGGAAAAATACACCATGAAACAAACAATAAATGTTAAGAGCAAAATACATTCTTAGTATAAGATTTGCAATACCATCGATTTATGAAAAGGAACATTTAAAACAATAGTGTTTGATACAAAAAATACCAGGATCTGTGTAAACTTCAAGAAAATCTCCAGCAGCCATCGAAAAGTTGACATCAGGATTCAGCTGAGTGGGATTAACATCTGGAAACTGTACCGGACTTGTCTGATCGCTGGATGCCAGATTGTTACAAAATTGGTGTATCCAAGGATATAACACATACAGATTGGTTTCTTTACACCTACACAAGAAAGCAATAGATATCAGATCGGAACAGATACGAATCAGATTTATAATTAATTAAATGAATTAACATACACGATGTTAATATTCTGTTAGACAACATATACGATACAAAACACATATTCTAAAATCTAGCATACTTTTAGTTTATATATACATACCTGTTTAGGATGAAGTTGGAAGTGAACAGCATAAAGAAACTGAACTCATTACCCTGACACGAGTAGCCTAGTCTGGCTACTTCAAATGCCAACCTGCCCAAGCCGGCTCCTGGAATTAACACTTGGATGTTTTCTGTTTTACTGAAAATGTTTGAATTCTCTTTATTGAATAATTTAACTTAACTTTAAATTTGTAATATTTAAACTAATAGTAATACAATATATCAAGATATTTGGCCATTTCTTTCACACATAAAATAAATAACTTAATTTAAGAAAACATTTGTACAAATATATTTAATAAAAAGTTAAGCTAGTAGATACAAATCTAGATTTGGTTATTTTAAAATTAGACTTGTAAGCATTTACACACACACACACACACATACATATATATATATATTATACAAACAGCAATATATTTCCCTACAATAAAGTTTCAGTCTCATCATTGATACTGAATGAAAACCATATTCCTTCTATTCAAGTGTTATTTGATTTATCTATCTCACAATAAAATATTAACATATCAAAGCAGCTTCCATACAAACAATAGTTGCTGAATTACTACTTCTAAATACAACACAAACATAATCAAACAACAATTTGTTTTTTCCAAAATACAATACTGGATTTGAAAATTGTCTAATGTTTGTTATCTTCATTTGTTCAGTGTGACATCATACTAGAAATACTATGTCATCAGGTTTAAACAAATTCTGCGAAGTGTAACTGGTGTTATTCATAAGCAATATTCATATTTCTAGGCAGTGATAACTGAGTATTGAAGTTAAAAACAATGACAAACTATTTGTTTACATCAGTAGCATATATTTATTTACTAACCATTTTCAGCTGCCAAATTAAAATCTATACTAAAATGATAACTATGTTTAATAATCTGTTGAGTTGGTCACAACAGTAACATTGGTCATTAAAGACAAATTGTAATATAACAGTGTGTGTATGTGGGTGTGTGTGTGTGTGATTTGTTTACCCTCCACACAAGTTACATTTGTGACATATGACAGGGAGACAAATTGCTATGGAAATATTCTGCAAACACAGAAATGACTGGGATTCGAATGCTAACCTAGAGATTTGCATATCATTGCTCTAACCACACCACTATACAAGTGCCCCAAAGAGAGAGAGAGAGAAATAGGTTTCATCCAGAAGAAATCTAACCCTGACAGCTAGTATGTATATATATATGGAACACCATCTTCTATTAAATTTATAATTTTGAGAACTAGCCATGTTTTTTCCAGTCTATGTGTTATGTAGGCATAGAATATAGAGTTATTATACAAGTAGCTCCAGCAGCTGGCTTTGTTTGGCAGAGTACACATGCTTTTGGAGATATAGGCCAATCAAATGATGTCTTTTGGGAGATGATATTGGGATGATCTGCTTAATTAACACTGAAAACCACTTGTTGCAGACAAGTGGACAAGCCTTAATGTCCTACCCTATAGTTACCTAATTAAGATGAAATGTAGTATTGTCTGACATTTTATAAATTTCAATAAACCATGATTTAGAAAATGTGCTCGAGAAACATCTCCCCTGGTTAAAGCCATTTTTCATGAGTAGAGTGATATATCTATCATATTCATTCACATTTGACTGTGAATGTAATTACCTGTTAATGTGGCTTTTAATCTTTTAGACAAATAAAACATCAACAAAGAAGATTTTTAAAGCCTACACATTTCTGAAGCAGTTTATTCTGGTTCTTAAAACACTAACTGCAATTGCTAACACTAGTAACTGGCTGATGAATTGACATCACTAGATGCACTAAAATCTAATAAACTGGCTTGGACACAGTATCATCTAAAATAGCAAACTGGATGTGCTGTGAGAGGAATAAGTTAATTAATCTGCCAAGAAAATAACGTATTCAGAAATTGTGACCAATGTCCAGTCAGAAGATATCAATGAGTGAAAGAACTATATGCACTAATTATAAAGAAATAATACATTAACTTGCTGGTTACTGAATAGCTGGGTTAGCACAAATCTGAATTTTGGGGAGTTTAACATGGAAGAAAATCTGTTCTCTTTGGCCTTGTGGGTAGAGCGTGAGACTATTTACCTATGGCTATGGTCATTCTGTGCGGAAGGTCACAGGTTTGTGCCTCGGTTGTGGTGCTATAGTACGAGTTGTTCATCCAGTCAGGCAACTGGCAAGGTTTTCTCCACCTAACATGCCATATATTCTAAATTTATTTAGAATTAGTCTCCGTGGGGAAGCTATAAATTACATACCATATCCGTCTACCTCATTTGAGGTTGTGAGCCACGTTAAAAACTGCCATTTCAGCCATTATTAATATTATTATTATTTTAAGGAAAATGGTCAGATTCAGTTAGGTAGGAGAGCACAGTAAACATATATTATACGCATAGGAGCTATTACTCCTATGAGTACATTCTTACTATTTATCCTTTGGAAAAGATTTTACAATCTCTTTCAAAACTGGTGTGTAACAAGCATTCCTCTCTGCTTCTCCCTGAACTGTCCAATCTCTAGCTATCTGCTTAAGCACAGTTCTAACTTTTTCCATGTCCGTTTCTGGTGATGGATGAATTACAGCATCCTGTATTGAAAAGCCGATGATGAACTACATTTTGCAATTGCCTAACATGAAATTATGTCACAAAAATTAAACTGATCTTACACAATAAATGCGTGATAACTACAAAATTGTCACATAAATTATAGAACAAGATAGATACCTGATCTCGTTCAAGCACCGTATTCTCAAACAAATGATCCACATCAGCTATGATTAACTTTATAATTTCATAATTATGATAGATGCAGATTCTCAATCTTTTCAGATTGTCTCTGAATGAAGGCAGCATAGCTTTGTGATGATCTGGTAACTCATCAAAGTACTTCTCAGCCAGAAGTAAACGTCTCACAGAATGTGTTCTGGAAATAGACACGAGATGACATGTGGTGAATTTGTCTGAGCACTGTTATGTTACTTACTAATTACTCAAGTTTAGATAAATATGTTTGCCTAAAATGGATACAAACATTGCCTGGCAACTCAATACCAAAACCCACTGGATCCATTAAGTACCTCATGGAGTGAGTGCTTTGTTTAGCCTTGGCACTGCACTGGTCAGACTTGGAAAAAACGGCAACAGCGATACACCCTAGTGAAATGAGATAATCAGATGAAAAATCCCATAAAAACAAATAATCATGGGATTTTATGCTATTACTTGAAGATCTGTATCACTATACACAACCATATGCACCATGTGAACACCTCAGATAACTAAGAATTATACTTTCTGCTATGTCAGTCTCGAACTATTAATATAATTGTTTGCATGATCTGTGACATTATAGTTTTAAAAACAAAAGGTGTTTATAAAAATTGCTTTGGGTGCTAGGTTCTGTCATGTGGACGTGGGGTTAAAAATAATTATAAATACATTGAGAGACTAACTACATAGTGCTCAACAAAATAATTATGTTGATAAAACCATTTGTACCTTTATAAAACCTGCCAAACCTGCAGTAAATGTGTAAGTTTTGAGATTTTATGCAACAGTGGATGTAAAGTTTCCATGTCATCTATAGTGTTTACCTGCTAGTTTTTGGCAATGGTGTGTTGTTAACCAAACCATAAGAATCGTTTATGAACTAGTGTATCCAAGGAGCAGAGGATACTTTACTATTGAGAATTAGGGATGGGATGATTCCTGGTCTGTTTGATCCAGTTAATTTATTACACCTATAAAATCTGACTTTGTAGCATTATGTGTGTTCTTGTGGTTGATGTTTAGTGAACACAGAAACAGCACAAAGTGACTATGCACAATTAGCAGATATTGTTTATCTACATACTGCATTCAGTAATTCTTTAGAAACATGTCATATTTGGAAATAATAGTCAAACACACTGGACTACATGAAAGTTAAATATATAACTTGACTGTAAAACAGCCAAATTTCACATTTCAATAAATAGATATGGTTTATAACAGCTTATCACATTCAAATTTCCAAGTGTTCTACAAGCCTCACTAGTTGACCAATAACATTAATATGGAAAACATAAGATTCCATCTGTACATCATTATTAATAAAAACTGATTAGGGGTAATGTTTCCTTTCATAACAGTTATGGTGGAATTCCATATATGTAAATTAAAATTAAATCAAACCAATTTCAAGATATATATCAGATTAATATGTAAACACTAGTAGGTGTTGGCATGAGTGAATAAGTAAAGCATGAATTATTGGGAATCCCACAATGCATCAACACAGCTTGGGATTACTAATCACAACCATAAAAACACAGTTTATACCACTGAAACCCTGCCAAAACAAAACCTAACCAGATTTATAGATATTACTGTTATATGACGTTCTGGTCCAAAAATGCAAAGTAAGGAAAAGGTCGTAAGAAATTGTATGATTTTTTTCAGTGTTTTTTTGTTTGTTGTTGTTACTGATTTTTCTTCAATTTTTATGGGTTAGATGTTTGGATGATATTTGTGGATGATATTTCTACTACTTTCTCATCACACAGTTTTTCTCAGACCCCAACAAAAAAAGATAAGCTCAGTGCATAATAATTTATTTGAAGATATTTGCTAAAAAAATGTAAAGGGATGGTTTAGTCCTATAACTTGTTGTCTGAGGTCCATGGGACCCCTTTATAAATGGACCAAAACAAAGGTCTGTGTGAATTAGTGGTGGAGGGGTACATAAAACACCTTTTTGCTGGGCTATTTTATTACATATTATGGTTCCCACAGCCAAGGAAATATTATTTTCCAGGACAAAATTAACATTTTGCAAGATTTAAAATAATTTAAATAAATCAAGATATGTGCAAAAAAGCATATATCATATTCATTCAATGTATGATCGATTATTGAAATATTTTATGGTGCAGCCTCCTCTCACCCCTTCTAGCTGTTTGATCCACTTTTAACTGACATGGGATATCAAGATTATGTACCAGTAGTCTTTTTCTTCTAGAACGGCAGTTTTCTTCTACATGCATATTATTTATTTATAGGCTTTTTTGTTCTAAGCAGATTTTTTTATGACATTTTCATGACATTTCCTGATTTTGTAAAATTCAAGGACATTTCCAGGACCTGAATAACTAATTTTTTTATTATCGAGGATTTCCAGGTTTTTTCTGCATATTTTCTCCATTTGAGAACATAAGAATAACCACATCTGATAATTTAAGAAAGTCAATCAATGCTTCAGTGTATTTTCACGTAGATGGCATAATACAATCATTTAATCAAATCAGAATGATGAACTTCAGCTACTATTGATACTGCCATGTTAACTAACTAATACATTACTCTGTATAATGCTTATGAAATAGATGTTTATGAATGTGTTCAAATCTGCCATATGCAAATAGTAAACATTGGCACACAGTTATTGCAGGACATTCTGGCTTATTATTATTAATATAAACCTTGATGTGTTCTAGCGATCAGCTCCAATTTATTCTTGTTAGATTTTTATTTAGGCATCTTCTTGATTGATCTGATATAGTTGTGTTCTCGATTCAGTGTGGCCTTCAAGGCTTGATATGATAATGATTAATGATGGAAACATATAACAGTTTGAATATGGAAATATTTTCTCCATGAGTAATTAATAAAAAAAATAATAATAGCTGTGAATTCAGGTACAAGTTATTGGAACTATTTGATGGGTACAGACATATGCAAAAGATGGCAATGATTGGATTATCAATTGTCACATGAAGAGATGAAACCTTCCACATGTCATGTGTGCTTGATCTAGTAAAAATAACTAATATGCTTGTTCTAATATGCAAATAATCTTCAAACAAATTTCGCTTCACTAATTAGATAAATCAACTGACACACTGACTGGGTCTGGGTAATTAGTGACCATGATTGGTTATGTGTTGGGTCATGACAAATAGACTACAAAATGTTAAAACTGGATGACTTTCGTGAATGGTAATGATTCAAAACAAGAGCATATGTCAGTAAGAAAACACGCGTTATATATATGTCCACGTCCTCGTTATATCGGTCAGTGCGTTAGCAAAGCCAGACTGTACGCAGTACAGGTCTAGCCAAGACTGAGCGATAATAAAGGTATATATGCATCACAATTCAGGAAACAGACAAATCAAAAATTATATACCTATAATATTTGAAGGCATTAATGATGCTCCTAAAATGTTTCTCTTCAGCTTCTGCCTCATTCTCCGCTCGTATATTTGATTCCTTACTCCCTCCACTACCACACGAATTCATCTTGCTCAAAACAAGATAGTTATGAGCATTGATACAGGTGATACAACAGAAGCTGGTTGTTGTCAGTTCCACCTGACAGTGTACTGACATTCATTTATTTATTTATATAGATGTGTTATAACACGCGCGCGCGCGCACACACACACAAAGAGAGATAACAAAAATCCATATGTCAGTCGTTTAGTTTTTTTGTATTCAGTTAGAAGTGCGTTTTAACCCAGTGTATATAATATTATATATATATATATATATATATATATATATATATGACTATTTTGACATTATTATCAGAAGCCTATTTATAATTCTATATAGTTTGGAAGTAGACGGCACAGAGAACATCTATTGTCATAGTATAATAAATGGCAATTCTCATTGGAATAAATAACATATCTAGCTGTAGTGTCTGGACATCTATCCTGTACTTGATGCCAACGATCAAAACATTGGTATACTGTATGAATTGAAGGTCCTCTGATACTATATAAGTATTAATTCTGCTCTATTTGCGAGCGTTGGGGGAGGTTATGCTATAGGTATAATTAAGGGCCCATACTCAAAATAATTAGCCTTAATTCGCAGTTTCAGTTATTAAGATTATCCCTGTTTTATGGGCATAGCTATAGGTGATGAAACGCTACAAAATTATAACTTTAAACCAATTACATAAAAATGCTCAGTGAATTTACGAAAATCTGAGGTAATAAATGAATGAAGAAGAAGATGATTATTATTATGATTGATGTTTCACGGCCACTTTTTGTGCTCATGGTAGGCTAAATGGGCCGAGGGACTTCCAAAGATAATGAAGCGAAGTCAAAGATGAAACACCCTTAACATTTATTTCAGATATGCCCACACCGAGATTCGAACTCAGGTGGGAGTGATCTGTGATCGAACGCGCGCTAACAGTTAGACCACGGAGGCTGTGTGTGTGTGTGTGTGTATGTGTGTGTGTGTTTTAGCTGTGTATAATAAGGCACAGGCACAGAGAAGTGTGTGTATTTGGGGGGTAGGTGGTGGATACAGGGATTCGGTACTGGAGGAATTAAAACAATTAAGAAGGACACTAGACGAAACCGAAGATGGAAAATATATATATATATATATATATATATATATATATATATATATATCTGTAGAAATTACAGGTTAGATATTTCACGTATATTCACATCTGATACATCCTGCATAGATGTTAGGTGGTATATATATATATATATATATATATATATATATATATATATATATATATATATAATAGAATAATAAAATAAACAGGAAAATCCTTATATGTGAAACACGTCGGTAATCCTGTATTAAAATATTGTGAATAAATATTTAACGTGCTTCTATTTCCAGGACATTAATATCATCCATATATAATAACTTATTCATATTTCTCACAACAAACAGTGTTTTCACGGAAGTACACATAGTTAGATAGTCGATACATCACAGAAATACGAACACGGATCACGGAATGATAGTCAAAGGTCCCTGACCTCTAGTAAACACATTTGTTATTTAGATGGCTCTCTCTCTCTCTCTCTCTCTCTCTGTGTGTGTGTGTGTGTGTGTGTGTGTGTGTGTGTGTGTGTGTGTGTGTGTGTGTGTGTGAGGTGTGTGTGTGTTCAATTTAAATTGATTTTAAGCTTCTTTTCAGTATATTTGGTTTATGCAAAAAATTATATTCAAGGTCTGAAGCTTTGAGCCTGACTTTTTAAGTATGAGTTTAAAATACCTGTTTTATTGCACCCCAGAAACAAATAGACAATAGATCTACCGAGAGCTTGAAAATAGCTGGTTTATAACATTTAAATACCAGAACATATCTATCATACAAAATTATATACTGTAATATGTGAGATAACGAACAACCAATGATCCTTTAGATAGATAAATTACTAATGAGTATAAACTATTATCATCTTAGATATTTTACAAAAGCATTCGATCGCCGCTGGCTCAAATGCTTCACTTTAATGATCGACATTCCATTGTAGGCTGCAAAGGAGCGCCCCCCAATACGAAGACGAAGTGGAGTGTGTAAATTGGGATCTAGTTCACAAGAAGTCATCTCTTTTCTTAACAGATGAGAAAATGTACCCAAGAAACTGGTGTTGCTTCTGGGAACACAAACAGCCAGCGAGCAGACAAAGGAGAAATAGACAAGTAAGTATTCAAATTAGGTACTGGACAATATTAATTGTTTAATTGGTGCAGCCAGTATACAACATGACGGAGTGTTTGGATAGTGCATTTAACAGAAGATAACCCGTGGTTTCCCCTATCCTAAATGGAGCAAAAATATGCAAATATTGAAACATGAATCGAAATAAAATCTCATCATATTTTGATAATGTTGATAAGACTTTCCACCAGCCTATCGAAGTCAGCCAGCCCTTCTGATGGCTGAAGTCTGGCATGGCTTTGTAATGTTTTAAATTGTTTATTTTATGAAAGTAGCCTATGGCTAAGACTATTGTCATACAAAAAAATAGTTGGATGAGATGCCCTATGGACATTTTTAATGTGGTGTAGTCCAATAAAAGACCGTTGTGGATTGATGGGAAAACGTTTGAAGTAAACTTCATCCTCTCTGGTCGGTCTAGCGGATTCTTTGTGATAACGATGCCTTGATAGCACTGCTTAAGCCAGCGATAAGTTGATGGACAGCATCCTGACCATATCGCCATGCATCGACGTGTTATATATATATATATATATATATATATATATATATGCTATAGTAAGGGAAATATTATCTACCCAAATCAGAAATCTGCATAGAGTTTAATTCCAGTGTTCCGGTTCCAGTTAACGGCTGACACTTGTGACTCAGAATTAAGTAACTTAAATTATTACCAATATCTATCTTAGCAAGAGTGATTGGAATTAGGATAAATCACTAATCACAGACCATAGACCGGTAATAAATCGCTTACTGATACGCGAACCTGAGACAAGGGGTAAATTAAGCTGGGATCTTCCATACTGAGGATTGAACATTTATTGCTGGTGTGTCCCATGATTTGAAAATATATTTTATGCAATGAACTTTGCAATATATTATATGTTCGTTTGCAATGGACTGACTTTATTTGTTGTATGTTTGAATATTATAGTTTATTTATTATGTTTCGTCAGCTGCCAAATATGTGAGAAGTTGATACATAGCCATGCATACATATGTGATACTACTGTGGGTTGATTTATATGTGATCATATAGATTAAATATACTTAACTGGTTAAATAATGAGTTCATTAGCAACCCGTGATGAGCAATAATAGTTTGTGAAATGACTTTTGCAGCATTTTATTTGAAGCATTACTGTTATTAATTGCTAAATGTATGGAGATCTATGTCTATGATAATACTGGAGATGAGTTAACACTATTGTGCAACTATCGTAGGTTGTGTGTATCGTGTGGGCTGATTAACCAGACTATTGTTATAATAAAATTTATATTGACAATTATTGTTTATTACAGTAGTTGTGACAATAATTCACTTTATTTGTGATAATAATCATATCATTTCTTGTCATTATATTTCTAGTCAAGTTGAGTTTTTCTTCTGTCATTTAGCTTTTGTTTTGTTTGATGATTTGATGAGGTTACATCGTATTTTAACTTTGAATAAAGGTCTTTATTTCAAAATATTGTTTTGTTATGACTAACTGTAGGTACTCCAAACCCATGTTAAGAGACCTTTGAGTGATCCCGATTTGGCCTACTTTTAAACTTGTGGTTCTTAGTTACTATGACATGTATCAAATAAAAAAATACACCACAATAGACTTGTGGCTTTTGTCTTTATGTCTATCATTTTTTTCCCAACATTGGTTACTTGATTGATTGGTGATACTTATTTAAACGAAGCACTATAATTTGACCGGACACAGCAGCCAAGCTTTGGGTTCGACTTGAGACCCCCACACGCTAAATATAGTATGCTAATTAGATAGAGCTAAGACTACTCTTTAGTTTCGTATGAAATGGGTAGAGGCAAAAGTTCAAAAAAATCCAATGAAAGCTATTTATGTTTTTAAGTGCAAAATTTTCCCGGTTACAGACCACTAAAAACTACTCCAGTTGCTACACATTTTATTTATGTATTTTTCATTATTATTGTAAACTTTCAAGTTCATTCTATGATTTCCCACCGAACCCAAGGTTAAAACCCAAAGCTTGTGTAGCTCCGTATGTTGACGCGCATCTTTCAAAATGGCTACTGCAAATGTTGATGTGTGCGAAAAAAATCGATCCAATTCACCGACCAATGTAACGAACTCAGTTGATGTATCGGCTTCAGAACTATTATGTGATAAGTTGAATCTATTTTACATCGATTTATTGTGATTTGTTTGTGTGACAGTGCATAATTATTGAGAATTGTCATGTTTAGCGTTTCATATGCCTAGTTAAATTAAGAAGTTCGGTCGCATCGATGATCACCTTTCGAATAAAGTTTCTCAAATTACGTCAGCCGGTTAGCAGGCAAGATGTTGTTGATTTTCCACAAGGGGATACTTTCAGGAATAGATTAATATAGCATCTATAGTTGTCAGATGTGTGATTTTGTTTAAATTTGAAGTTTTGTAAGGTCACGTGACCTCTGGCGGACTCGGTTTTTTAAGCTGGTGAGCCGAGGTTACCGACGATGTATTTCGCCAGTGGGTTTCTGTCTGTTCTTATGCTTAGCAGAGTCAGTGTACTCTGTTGTACTTATAGACCTAATACTGAAATGAATCTAGTACTTTACATAAATAAAAAAAAATGTCAATGGAACATAATCACTTTTCCCTCTGGTCTTTCCTCACCAGTTTGACTTTTATTTATTTTATAGTTTTGCAGGGTACAGTTCTCATCACATTGACAAACACATATTTATCTACTTTTTTGTCGTTAATTTCAGATGATGTGTACTCACAACTTGTGAAATGTTTTGCTGTATCAGGTAGAGGCAATCGACCAAAACCTCCCACTGGTCTTCCACTTACAAACAGGATACTACTCCAGTTACGCCTATTGCAAGATGAAAGTGGAAAGACATCTACTGCAGTAAATGGGTGGTTTGCAAGATTGTTTCCCAACATCAGTTTTCCTGCTCAGCGCATTAGTGGGGTGATTGACAGGACAGAGACACAGTTCAAAGCTCTTCAGAAAGGTGGCGGTGATTTAAAGACCGTTGTACAGGAAGAGCGTGACCTTGACTTTGTATCTGAGGTGCTTTCCACACTCGGTCTGAAGCGGGGAAACCTTCTTGCAGACACCAGGGCTGTTAAATCACCAGATTTGAATGTACTAACCAACTTATCATTGACCTGGAGAACTTCAGGAGCAGAGAAAAACTTGGACTGAAGTTTACTGTGAAATGGGTGCAGCTCCTCTCCAGTGGAGAAAACGACAGTGACACTGAAAGGTCCATCAAGAAGGTCATTGATGAATATAGGACCCTAAACCGTCACAGAAGTAGAGCTCCTAACAGAGTTGCTGCATTTCTCTGCTCTAGGTTCTCGGCTGCAAGATCCTCACCTTCAAGTACCAGTCAACTTTTACTGCCATCTGACAAACAGATTGTCAATAACAAGTTATAACAGGAAAAAGACCTTCTGCTTCAATGCTCTACGTCTTTGCACCAGGACATTCAAACTCTCCAGGATACTGTTCATGAACTTTCAGCAGAAAAGATGAAACTCCTTGAGGTGCCAAATACTATTCATGAATTGAAGCAGTAACTTCATCGCCTGAGGTAATGTTGTAACATTCAGAAAAGAACAAGTCAGTTGAGGTACGACACCAAAAGAAGGGCATGCAATGAGGCAAAAAGGAGGCTTCAGCAGCAGCACAGAGAGAATGATAAATTAAATAAAAACACAAAATCAGCTGCAAAGAAATGTTGAGCTAATCAGGAGGGATCTTGAAAGAGAGAGACAACACTGTGCATCATTCCGTCTGGAAGCACTGCAACTTTCAGAAGAACTGAATGTGTTGCATGTTGCAGAAACCAGAGTGAGGCATGAAAATAACGCTTCTCTGATAAAGTTCGGAAGACAGTTCTTCAGCTACAGGGAGATGCTAAGATTCCGGCCTGTAGATGTTCTACAGTCATCAAGATTGTTGCTGAAAACATGTTCAGTCGACACTTCCTGAACAGTGAGCTGCCTTGTATCCAAACAGCAATCAACATTGCTGACGAGGGCCAAGTGCTTGCAAAAATCCAGGCAACAGAAAAGATGTTGAGTGTATCAAATTGCACCATGCACACTGATGGCACGTCAAGAGACTCAAAGAAGATTGTTGGCCAGCAAATTACTCTTGACACCGGTGAGACACTAAGTCTAGGTTTCAATCCTGTTGACTCTGAAGATGCTGCCACGTTGTTGGAAATGACAATCCATCAGCTTCAGGAGATGGGAGACCTATACTGTGATGCAACCGATGATGACAAGGAGCAGGTCTTCAAAGCTTTACTAAAGAAGTTAACCAGCTTTATGACAGACAGAGCTGCAATAATGAAAAGGTTTGATGCTGACTTCTTGCAGTTCATCAGAACTCAAGTTGGTAAAGAAACAGTGGTGCACTTTCTTCACTGCAATGCTCACTATCTTCTGGACTTGAGTCGATCAACTGAACTCGCCCTCCAAGCTACAGAGAAAGTACGGGTATTCCACTTGATCGAGACCAGCAGGCAAAGTTTCGCTTTTTTAAGTCAAAAGAAACTGCAACATCCAGGTTGATCAGAACTGCATCTGATGTAACTGGACCTCGAGGTGACCAAAAAAATGGATGCCGTATGGAATGGCTAGCCTACTGTGACGAAAAAGAGGTAAGGAGCATCATGACTAGTTACCGTTCCAACCGTTTCAATTCATTTTTTGAAGGAGCTGCTGCGATCATCCACCATAGAGTAACCTTGCTAGGCTTCTTTCGGTCCCTTGGCCACTCAAACTTGAAGACACAGAGCATTGAAGCAGACTTAGCAGATGACAGGCTGTTGGCATTTGTATCTGCTGTTGCCCTTCTGTACATACACCTGACAGGGCCATACTGGGAACTACTCCAAAGCCAAGTCAAGTATGTCGAGCTGTACCAATATATCAATCCCATGATGGCTTGCTTTGAGAGGTATGAGCTTTTTATAAAATTAATAATGACAGTAGCAATTGCTGATTTACTATCTAGTAATTTGCTTCTAAATAAGTTCATTCACATTTGAGATTTGTGAACCTTTTTGAAATAATTGTTAATGTTATTTTATGAAAATGGTTGTGTAATTTCCAGATGGTCAAGAGATGCCAGTGAGCTGATGGATCCCAACTACCAAGGTATCTATGATGGAAAGTTCCAGCTGAGTGATGACACAGCACCAATGAAGGACAGCATTCATTTGTTTGTCAGCCAGACAGATATTGGCCAAGATGTTAAATCTGCCCTCCAACAGATGATGAGGCCACTGATAGTAACTGCAATACGAAATCTGGCAATATTGGCAGCCATTTTGAATTCCAAGATGGCCGACAGGTATTAAATAACACCAGGCTAAATCACATATATCATAATGAAGGCTTAAAGCTTATGAGCAATTATCTACTTAACGTGAAAATCAAATGTGGCAGAAAATGTGATTTTCGCTAGTTTCATTGACAGCCATTTAAAATTCGGAGTTAATCAAGAGTCGTAGTGATTTGTCAGTGGATTCCTCATCTTTAAAATGTGGGTATAAACACCAATATCTCGTCTCTATCTATACTAGAAGCCGATTTATAGGCGAAAACGTAATTAATCTTCACTGGAAAGCAACAGGCCAGGTTGCTTTGATATGAAGTAAATCTTCACCAGCCAACGCCAAGCCAAACCAATTTGACATGAAGTAAGCAAGTATATGAAGTAAATTAAATAAATAATAACCCACGCTGTTTTTATTTTACGTCAACAGTCGGCAGACAATAGAGGATCGGGATAATTTGTAACGGAGTAAATTTTCACTGGGCAATAGACAATAGCGGGCTAGGTTAATTTTATATACAGTAAATGTTTATCAGCCGAGAGCGGGACAGACCGATTTGGTATAATATTCGGCAGCCAATAACATACCAGGTCGATTTGATATGGAATAAATCTTCACTGATTAATTGCAGGCTAGCTGAATATGCAGTAACCCTTCATGGGCATTTTTCAGGCAAGGCCATTTTTATACCCAGTAAATCTTCAAATGCCCGTAGCAGACTAGGTCCACTTGATATCCATTGAAACCTTCACCGGCCAAAAGCAGGACAGACCGTTTTGATATGCATTAACTTCTCACCGACTAATAGCAGTTCTGGTCAGTTCCATATGAACTAGATCTTCACTAGCAAAAAGCAGGTCAGTGAGGTATGTGGTAACTCTTCATTGGCCAATAGATCATGTCAAGAGGTTTGAAAGGCAGTTACAAATTTAGCGTACAATAACAAGCCGGGCCTGTTTGGTGTGCATTAAAATCTCCACCGTTCCATAGCATGCCAGGCCTAATTGATATCCAGAAACTCCTCAACGGCCGATCGCAAGGATGGAAGATTTGTCATTGAGTAAATATTCACCATGCAATAAGAGATCTGATCGATTTGGTATGAAGTAATTCGGCATGCAACAGTATATTATCCTATTTTATGCGCAGATCTGAATGTAAACAAGATACGAGAAAACCCAAAAGGGGATTTGATAAGTAAACATAATTAAATGTGCAGTTTTCTGACAAAAAAATTAGTAGTAGAATTCACTGGAGCATGGATAAGGTCCACGCTAAGCCTATGTATACTTTATTAACCTATTCCTGAAAGAAAAATTTACAAACATAACTTTAATTATCTGTATATTTTATATACAAGGTGAAAAACAAATAAACGAACATTTACATTTTTAATTAGGTGGTGTCCCTGCTGTTTGCAATTACAGTGGTGAGAGTCTGATGCTATGGTTTCTGTTGTAAAATAACAAATATAACAACATTAACTGGGAATTTAAACTTAAGTGACGTACGTGTGTGCTACCAGATTGGCGAAATATAGAGGTTATATATACCCGTTGAATTATTCTTGTCTTTACTGATTGATGTGTGTACTTAATACATCTCGTATAGATTACTATGACTCCCTAGCTGCTGTATGGCATATCCGATTATAACATTAATCGCCTTCAGCGAATTCAGACTCGCATTATGACAAATACTCGAAAATATGATCATATCACCCCAATTATTCAAAAACTACATCGGCTACCTATTAGACAGCGTATCCATTTCAAGGTTTTATTAATAACTTATAAATCTATTAATGATATGGCGCCAGAATACCTGTGTGAACTGGTGTCCATTAGAAGGTCATCCCGAAAACTCCGGTCATCCAGTCAGGTACTATTGCAGGTGCCAGTGTCTCGGCTCAAGTCATATGGTGATTATGCGTTTAGTGTTGCAGCCCCCACTTTGTGGAATAAGTTGCCGGCAGATATTAGAAATGCGCCGTCTCTTGAAAACTTTAAATCTATTCTAAAAACACACCTATTCAAGGTTGCTTTCACCGAAAAATAATTATCTTTTAAATCACTTACGGGTTTTTACAGACATATCATTTGGGGTATTATTATATTACATATTATTTGTACAGCGCCTTTGAATGGCTCCTGCTAGTAAGGGGCTTTATTAAATATACATTATTATTATTATCTTGGCGGTCACCGTGAATTAAAGCGCTTTTTGCTAAACCTTATTTACTTTTGACTTTAAAATATTCATAGATGTGTTATATATGTATCATTTCGGCAGCGAGTGAATTCCAGTCAATAGCTACTATCTGACTGGAAACTGATTGACAGATGGTTAAGTTTGCGTACTTTTTTGCAAACTTCTCGTTATGACCTCTAGCTACAGTACTAGACTTGGAATTAATGTTGAAGAATAAACGAGGTTTCACTGGATCCATATGTCAATTACAATCTTAAAAACTTGTAACACTCTTCTTAAGCGCTCCTCATATATAGGAGATGCCGTATTTCTGGAATAATTATAAGCTAGGTCGTACGTCTTCGAATCTTTTCGATCTCAACTTTATGTCGTCGGAATCTGGGATACTATAGATAGGGTTGGTATTCAAGATGAGGATGGTTCAGTCGACGGGCTGTATAGTGTCATCGAGACATGTTAATGTGACTTTCATCAGTCCAAGCATACGTACGCAACCCCTTAGTTGGTAACCACAATGGCAGCATGTTGATGACATTTGATATTTTCGTCAAGGAAAACTCAAAACTTTATACTTTGTCTCACTGAACCCTAGTTGCCACTTCTGGAACTATGATACCTAACACTCCACTTCATGCTGCAAGGTTGTCTCGTCGTCTGAAGTACATGTAACGCGTGTGGGATGTTAAGTGCGGCAGAAGTAGCGTATACGCATTCACCAACTCATGCCACAATCAAACCATATAAATTAACTATAACTAACCAATTTATGAGTATGTGCAGCTATGCCTATGTTTAATAAATTAGATCTAAAGACTATATTATAATGTCTATAAATATATATATATATATACAGTATCCACGAGACGGAATCATATAACTCCTACCACATACATTTCAAGATATAATACATAAAACTGAACGATACCTACTCTAGAAATGGGTGTTAAAGGGACAGTCCACCCTCAGAAAATATTTTTAAAATATGTAATGCTTGGAACAGTAACCAAAAAATTCCACAATAATAATCATGAAATGTACCTGATATCATAGATTTAGGGAAATAATCCCAATTACTGGACGGCCGCCATTACGGCTACACCGGAAGCCAGATTCGAAGGCGTGAAAGAGAATGCTGAAATGCTCTCTAGACTGACGCGGATTATAGTTTCTCTTGAGCGTTAATATTTGAGCCATTTTGAATCATCTTCCTCTTGTAAGTTTCCTTCTGGCTCAAATTGATAGGGTTGTATATCATTCGTGACGCAATTTTAACAAGATAATGCGTTTAGTTTTGGAATAATTCTTTGCTCACATTTGTTTACATGCTATTGTCAGAGAGCTTAAATATAGAGAGGCGTTAATCTTGCCGCGCCATGTTGAATTTTGAACCAGTGGCGCCTCCAGCGACCGGAGGATGTAATAGACACCAGAGATGTAATAGACACATGCATTGACTACTGTAACAGATAACACCAGTAAATCTGTAACCAAGAGATTGGCCTGTTTACATGGTATCTCATCATCATAGGACTGAAAGAGAACAATACCTTGTAAAATAATGACTTGAACCAAGTGCATACACAATGTGTAAACACATGTTTTCCTTTTTTCAAGTTGGTTAAAGAATTTGATTTGATATGCATTTCAGTTATGAAGAGAAGTATACCAATTAAAGCACATGAGCTGAACATTCAAGTACTAATTCAGGTGCTGGTAATCCTTTTTTGTATTAAGATATGAAATGGGCTGACAAAATTTCATGGGTTTGATGCCTTGTTTCTTATTTAATTAATTTTATAATACCAATTTTCACCATTAATATTTATAAATATTAATTACCATCACAGCTAGCGCTGTCTCCTGTATAGGTCTCCTATCTGTTAATACCTTCCTCTTTGATTTCAGTGGATGCATGCGGTGGATTTGGTACATCAAAAATAGTTGGAATAGCATTCTAGATAAGGTGTCTACTTCATGAATTCCGTTTCAGTGAAATACATATCATACATTCTACAATTAGTATTCAAGTAATTTAAATCTTTCCTCGTCATATATCTAAACGACAACAATTAATAACCCATCTTTTACTTCTGTCAATAGAAAAAATAACAAAATGAATGTTTCTACCACTAGTTGAGGTATTTAATAATTAATTTCATAACATTTAAATTATAAATAGAAGTCCATATATATCAATAAGTACCAATTGCTTACGTTTAAAAATTAATATGGATGCAGGTGATCATGTATATACTCAGCTACTTATAATTATTGTAATTAGGGGGAAATGATCTGATTATAGTAATGTAATTTTAGAAGTTCAATTATATTATTAACAATAATAAAGTAAAATATACCTCCCGCCAATAACATCTTCAGTGGCTCCATACATGTAACTGTAAGCTTATGCATAACTTACATACCCATTTTATGATTAATAGGTTGATATTGTTCAATAAAATTTAATCTGAAACAAATGTACATCTAGATAGATCCTGTTTGGGTCATGTCAAGTAGGGGCGTCTCCTTCAAATTGTTATGCTTATTTTTTAAATATTCTTTATTTAAAAAGCCAGATCATATCAAATTTTTACACTAGCTTTCATTTATTTTCGGAGGCGTCTTTATTTGTGCATACTTTTTCTGTTACTGCAGCCGAAAGCGACGCAGAATGAACCAGTGCCATTAGGCAACAAAGGGAGCTGTCCGTGAAATCTACCTTCGGTCGCTAGGGCCCTGGCGCTCCATGAATTCAAAATGGCGTCCCATGTTAAAACGCGAAGTGACACGTCTTGTTATAAATAGTCTTTGCTATTGTACAGGTTCTAGAGATTTCAGGTCAACCGGATACGCTGAAGTAACGTCAGCATTCAGGCGTTTCCGGTCACTGTCTAGTTTCAAAATGACGGCGACCACAGGCCATTAAAATCGCTTAATCAGTATTTTGAACTGAATTATTTAATATGTGTGTGATCGTTTACACATTTTAAGATTATTTATGATATTTGTGAGTATAGCTGTATTAGTCCTTAAAATTTGAAATGAAGGTGGACTATCCCTTTAATTGCCGGTAAATCTAATTATATGCTATATGACCAGAAGGCGCTTTATAAACAAGGTCAACGCTGCGGGTTCGAATGAACCTTAACCGGGAAGCCAAGGACGTTCATGACCAGCTCATTTATGAGACCAGGTTATCCGGTCATATTTTGTGTCTACAAGTAGTCAACCAATAATTAAAAAGATTTATTACACAACAAATCAAGGAACTCATAGAAAGTAACAGAACCTACCATTTTCCAAATGTTAAAACGGCATTTGAACGTCTAATGTTTAAAAAAGAACGTTTAACGTATCCTTGTCCAAACGTTTAACTAAATTAATATATTACCACACCCATCCATTTGATCGTACAGAATATTCAAATCGATCAAATTACACACGTACAACAATCTGTGTAGCATTATACCATTACACCAGAGATTCAAATGACAATTAGAAATTTCACGTTGTTTTTCCCCCAACATATTACATGTTTGACATTGTTCTATTTTGTAATTTTGCCTGTAAGTGTGGCTATTAGCAATACACAAATGAACAGCAATCATTGAATAGTAACTTCAAAATCACCATTCTAAAGCGGTTTCAGAATGGCAAGTTTGACATCAATCTGATCGCCCACGTCCCCGAGTTTTTCTTCTGTGGAGAAGTCGTTTGCGCATTTGTCTAGTTCGGCGATGTGAGTATGCACGTACTGTCTTTTAGCTCTCAGATCACGAGTTCCGTGATGGTACTCTTCAGTTTGAGGGATACTACTTCCGACACATGATGCCTGGCGAGATATCATCTGTGTTTTCTGATGTCAACACACATCATCTTACCAACAAAAATAATGTGGTCGTGGACGACCTTCTGTGCAATGAATATTTCCTGGCAAAGGTTATTCACCTTCACCTGTTTATTCATTGAGAACACTCTTTTAATACTGGTCTGCCCATGTGTTAAGAGCAACAACACACCACAAGTCAGATAACCCTGGTTTGTTCATATGTTTCCCAATCAACTAGTCCAACCTATGTCCTGCATCAAAGGGATCAAATTGCGTAAATGTGTCCTTGTTTGGAAGAAAGTTGTTGAAGAATGACGTCACATTTCTTGCTGTTGAGCTTGCCATTGCTCACCAATATTTGTAGTACTTTCTAGAATTTAATTAAGACACTGCCATGATACAGGAATCAATGCATGACATGTTTCATACAATGATGTACTTTGATGGTGCCTAAAGGCATAAAGGCACAACACGCTTAGGATGTCAATACGCTTAGGATGTCCGTCTCTGTCAGTCATGCTTGATTTTGAAGATCACTGGAGGAGCCTCAACTCAGCATCAGCAGTGAACCTAATGTCGATATTGGCTGTTTTCTTCATCAAAGCTGTATCAGACAAACTGAGTTCACATAGGCTGTCGGAATTAGTCTTCGTGAATAGATAAAGGAATGGCAATATAGAGCGAGCAGTTTGATATTGGACAAGGAATGGCGTAATAACCACAGACGTGAAACAGTTCAAACGGATTGTTAATAGAGGATCGCTAACTGCCTTTGCTACAACTCCAAAGTTCTTTGAGTGTGACAATGGAATGTCTCATTTTTTGCTGCAGCGACATACTTTCTAACATGTGGCTATATCTCCAGCAGTCGCTCGGATACTGGAACGTTCTTTAGCCAACGGGTTTTAAAAACATTTCGAGGAAACGAGTCACTGCTTGGGATCCGCATGTAATCGTCACGTCGAGCTGATATTTCATTGAGGAGCCTCGAGAAGCATGCTTTGCAACCTTGTTTTTCTTGTGGGCCGCATTTTGATGTGACAATCCAAATTAAACGGACCGCCATTGCCGACACTTATCGATTTGACGCAATATTTGCATCGCACCAGGCGATTGTTGCCAGTTGGAACACAGCACACCCACTCCTTGTATTCGGCGATCTCTAGCCATTCCTCCCTAAATTTGCACTTTCCTTTTTGTTGCAAACATCGTTTATCGTGCGACCCTGTAAGGTTTACTGGTGTTTCATGCAAAATGGCGGATGACTTGCCGCAACATAGCAACGGGACGATTTTTTCCTGACTACGTTTTTCTCGATGCATGAACAAATAAAATCGTAACTTCGACCCTTGAACTATCACCTAGATTATCTAGCGGATACTTAAAAAGTATTAAAAAAATTCTGAATACAACCGAAACAAAAATGAAGGTTCTTCGGCAAATTATATAATTACGTTCGATATGTAAATAGACACATAGGTTTATTATCAAGGGATTTTGTCTGAAAATGGACGATATTCAAGGGTTTTGGGGTACCATTGAACAAAATTTTCAAATTAAAGGATTTCGAAGGGTTTTCGGGAATCACAATCTGATTATGTGAATAATCTAATGTAATCCCTTAGTCCATAACCGCTTCTGATAGGGTACGAGACCAGTATATTTTCCAAAATGATAATTCACCATGACTTCAATTATTCAAGAATTATAAAAAAATAATGAAAGAATGTTTTAAGTGTAATGGTCATACATCAATCCAACAGAAAATTTGACACCTGGTGTGGATACAGCAGTTCGTGGTGATTGAACTCGTAATTAGACACAATTAGCGGATAATAAATACGAAAGCTGGCAACAGATAAGTGATCGCAATACTGAATGTTTACTGAATATTTATTTGTGTATTGTTATTATTATGAACAGTATAACTGGTACGGATATTCTTTTTGCTACAACCTTTACTCAACTACAAGCAGGATGTTTATAAACTTGATTTAATCGCTTTGCACTTGTTGATGGTTTAAGAGAAATTACCTTCTATAGAATAACCTTCTATAAATTATTGTCGGACTGGAGATAAAACAGATGTCAACAGTGTTAAAGGCACTGGTATACGTGTATTTGTAAATTATTATATAGTTAACACAACAAAGTCACACAGCAGTAAGTTAAATTACATATCTAAGTACTGTGCTGGAGGAAACATACTTTTTCTGAGAGAAGCCCATCCAATATTAATATATTATTATTATTACTAGCAGTATTATTATTATAATTTGGACTATAAATAACATAAATATTATGTTATAGTTAAGTTACTAGTGAATTATCGCATAACTTATAAAAGTTCATTATGAAAGTGATGAACAATAAACAGGCAGATATTACAGTAATAAACTCATATTGTATCCTCCAGATGAGTTTTTTTTTATTAAGCAAGTTCAATAAATAATCAGTTTAATACAAGTCTTACCGCACCATATGACATATCTTAAAACTGGTATATCTTTAAACACCTTTCACTAAACATCCAAGAAACGTGTCTTACATGTCAATTAAACCAAATTAATTCAGACACTCATCGTAAAATCATCTCAAGCTGTTTAGCACATTCACTGATCTTGGCTGGTTCTGGTATCATTATGCATCTGTTTATAAACTGTAATACGCCGAGAGATTTGGCTATTTCTGCACTATTTTTATCTCCATCGATCAGCGTTCCAATGCAAGCCAACAGTCGATAACTTGCCTCTCCGTCATTCTGCGACTCGGATACAGTAACAGCGGCAGCCAAACACTGGATTTTGACCTCGACATCTGGTTGGTGTAGAAATGTTACCGCAAAATTAAGCAAAACTGTACTAACTGCTACCTGGATCGGTTTATTGCTGTTGGCGAACCGAGCAATGCGGTAATGATCTGGTCTGTGTGAGCCTGCAACAGACTTCTTCCCGGCTCATTCTTGAAGATGTTACAAAGTGTTCTCAATGACAGCATTTGATTGTGCACAGGAGCATCCATTGAAATAAATGACAGTAAGAAGTTGAGAAAATCGACACCTTTGTTCTGACAGCAGAAATACTGGTTCACATTTTCAGATCGAATCAACAGTCGTATGATATCAAGAACGGGGAACAGCATGCCTGTTTTGATAAACAGAAGAAAAAAAGAACAATATGTATAAAACAAGTGTTAAAGAAGAAGTAGAGAAAGGTCAGGATTCAAATATCCTTAGCAGTGTGAAGTCAGCCTTCCATTCACGAAACAAAAACTTACGTACCAAAAAGGTGCCGTATTATTCTGGTACTAACCTGATGGCCACTTCAACAAAGCAGACAAGTTATCGAGATCTTTTGTTTTGGGAGGATCGCCATTCAACAGATCAGCTAATCTAGTTAATACTTCCTCAGAGGCTTGGATAGCTGGATTAACTTTGCCATTAAACTCTTTTAATTTGCCTGTTATAGTAAAATAGAACAGTTTATGTTTAGTATAATCCAGCAGCTACATGAACCACGCACGTAACTGTTCTCACTCGGGCCATATTTTTAATACCATATGATTATACGAACATAATGGATTAATATCATTTATTTCAAAATAACTTCTCATGATTGTTATGAAACATCATCTACGCTGATAAATGAGTAAGGAAAAGCTCACGTAAACCTTTAACACTTACTCAGAATGCCACTGATTTTTGCCTGATCAAATGAAATATAACTTGTAACAGGGAAATTTGTGTTAATCTGCTTTACCGATGAGGAGGCAGAAGGTTTGTAACTAGTATTTCCTGGAAGACAAAACAAAATATTCAAGTCAGAACAGAACTCAATTAGTTAAGTCAAGTCAACAGATTTTTAATAAAAAGGACTAAGCTTGGTGATATTTTTCTCTTCCAGTTATTTGGCCAGACCAATCATGAAATTGATTTTTTTAGAAGAAAACAACAGATGAGTTATTTTTCCTAATTCATGATTGCCCACCCTTTTAAACCAGTTGCATACAACTACTACATTAGTGCATTGATATTTCATCAGGCACTAAGCATTAATAATTTAACTAGTATATGCATCGTTTAAGAATTGGAAAAAAAATTATTTGAAAAGCACTTGAAGTAATTAGTTCAAATTGTTTTATACTTCTCGTATAAACCATGTAACAGGTTACAATTTACTAACCAAGCTAATTCTGTATAATCAAAAGATAACAGTATTTTCAGCCAAAGTAATTTCTGGTTACAAATTATATATCTGAATGAAAAATATTACACAAAAAGCCCAAAGAAAAAAAAACTGTTGACACTATTGACCTGTATTCAGAAAACAATTAATTTCTGTTACATGGATACATATTGATATGTAATATATAGATTTAGTCAACATTTATAAAGCACATACAAAAACAACTTTCGAATTTTATTTGAGATGAGAAATAAAAATTTCAACTAAATATTTCCAGATCTGTGTTACAGATGATCAAGCACTAAATATTTGCAATTATCATGCAAACTTACCAGTATATGGATCACTTCCATGTTCACCACCATTCTCTGGACTACTGTAGGATGGCATATATCTGCCGGGACCAGTGAATGGATCTGATGCATGAAGCTCTGTATTGCCTGTCTCATTCATCCTAGGAATATATCTACCACCACCTTAAAATACATTTAGCTCCAATGTAGATCCAGTTATTTAAAACAATAGTAATCTAACATTAAACATAGTACAATCTGGCTCTATTAAAATGGATAACTGAAGTCCATTGGTTATAGATCACTTTATAAGTAGACTACAACAAACATTATAACATGAAATCAGATATAACATGGTCAGACCTTGGATCCCGAATCGTGGAATCCACGACAGAGCATTTTTACATGAAATGGCATGAAATCTGCAACTGACTGATAAAAATTATGGAAATAATTTGAACATGTTTTCACAGTTTGTAATTCACACATAAAAAACATAGCCAAAGGCCACCAAGTACACAAGCCTATATTTGTTGAGCACAAACTTAATTACACACCACCTTGGCTCAATCAGTCAAACAGCCCAACCACAACCCTAAATTATTGTGTGACTTCACCCACTAAATAAGTTTGATGACGTTTTCATTACACAAACAAATACATTTTCACAGATTTGTGCACGTACACCTATAAACGTTCATATAGTTGCTACTTCATCTGTAAAACATGCACTATTTCTGGCAGATGAATATCACCACACCAAGATGGCTGCTACATTTAGCAGAAACATTTTATTTTCGACTGAGGTAACATTTATGTTTAAGTCAGCAAATGATAAAAAAATTACTGGGAATATTTATGAAATAAATAGTTGTATTAATTTTAAAGGATCATGCAAAATGAGGTGAACACATGGACTCCCTATTATTGCCCACCGAGCATGCTCTGTCTCACTTCGTGGTCCACATATAACACAGTCGATGGGTTGTGGCCCCCAATAACCTGACTGTATATAACTTTTTACCAAGCTGTTTCCTCATATATTTTTTTTCATTTGGGAAAATGAGAACAATCACAACAAATAATTTAGGAACATTAATCAATATTCTGTTGTATTTTCATTATCCAACTAAAAAAATGAATTGGAGCTAAGGCTGATGCTGCCCCTTTGCCTAACTAAATACAACTTTATCAGACATTAATTGGAAAAACTAAACTGGCTTAATTAACAAGAATTTAAAATGATATTGATGTCAGTATAGAGTATGTCCAAGTACTTCAATATATATATATATATATATATATATATATACACTCAAATGCAAACTGGTCCCAACCCTTTGTTACAAGTAAAACAGGAAAGGGAACCCTTTTTAAGAATGTATAGGCAGTAGTTTAATCTATTGCATGGAAACACTTCTTCATACATAGCCACACACAACTACCTAGAAAATCAGTCACAGTTTCTTTGTTTCATATTCTAAATGCACTTTATTAAAATAAACTAAGAAAAGCTATTCAAGACGTGGAAACCCATAATGCATCAAGACTGGAATTGTGTTCAACAATAACAAAAGTATCTGCTGTTTATATTTAAGTAAATGGAAAGTAAAGACCTTTACCATGAACTGGTAAATAATCAAGGATATAAGAAGCTACAGCCAAAGGATAAATCAGACACATGGCAATTAATTAAACTATCCTTAGAAACGATGATGACTATTGATGTTTTACAGCCACTTTTGTGCACATGGTAGGCTAAATGAACTGAGCGACCACCAAAGGTAATGAAGCGAAGTGAAAGATGAAACACCCTTCAGATATGCCCACACCGAAATTCGAACTGTGGTCCAACATGCTGCAAACGAAATCACTGAGGCACCCTTCTCTAAAATGACACCTTCATTTAAATAGTCACCACTCTATATGGCATTATCTAATAACCATAAAAGTTGTGTATATATTTATTACTGGATAGAAACATCTAATTAATCAGCAGATAATAATGCACATTTTTGTTCATACCAGTTAGTGGATCAGACACAGTCGGTTGCATTGCCATTCCTAATGAAACACCCTTAGTCTGCTCAATAATGAATTTAGCCACCTGATCCAGGAGCATCTGATCCAGATCATTGTTTGCCAAGAAGTTGTGGGCTGCCATCCACGGATCCTCAGTTAGGTTGTAAGGAAGCTTGCGAGTAGGACCGCCTTCTTGTATCTCGACGTCAAAGACGTAGTCATATTCCTACGGGAGAGAAATGAAATAGATATGCCATGAATATCCCGATATCACGTGTTTGAGTAAGCAACGGCTAAATGATAAAAAAGAAAATATAAATGAATTATGTGCATACTGTGAACTGTAATCATGGAACACTTCTTAAAAGTACTGATTAAATTCAGTTAAATGAATGTAGTAGTGAAATGGTTCCAAACCAGACACTGGCTCTAGTACTTTAAAACATATTTAATTAAATTTATAAATACTCCTCAGATATTCAAATATTTCTTTGCTTAAAACCAAAAAGAATCAAAAAACAAATACCTATAAAATGCAGTGTTGAACTTTCATAATACATGATTTAGCTTTTTAAATAATGATAGTTTTAATTTTGTTCTGACGAAACTTCATTGTAAATACTTAAAAGAACATGGTCTCTCCCTAATCAAATTGGAGCAATAATAATTTTCTCTAAATTGCAGTGTTAACCTGGTAAGCTAGACAGGTTTATTGCACTTGCATTTTGCAAAACAAAAGGAATCCTGTGAGATAAGACAGGTAAACATAATATTCAAGTCTCTTTCAAACCACTATGCATTTATGCTGTACCACATCAGCAAAAACTCCAGATTCTAACAAGACTCATAAAAATATATTCACATAACTATATTTCTGCTAATGTACCAATAACACAACATTAAGTGTACCACTTCTCAGTGTACTTGCCTTTCCCTGATACAGCTGTTTGCCAGAGCTTGCTTGACTTCCTCCACTAGCTCCCACCACATCACCAATCTTATTCCAGTGGCTTTTAGAGGCATCCCACTGATACATCTGTATATTGTTGTCATCCTTCACCATCAAATTTTGGCCATCTCGTTTTCCTATCACAAACATAAAAATTTGTAAATGTCTTCAGAAATCGTGGCAACTGAACATCACATTTAACATAAAGGTATATCAGTGTCACACATAAATAAAACAAAACCAGTATGCCAGATCATACCAGGAATGAGGAGTGCCTCAGGATCATGGAGCTCACTGGCTGGTATATCTCCAATCTGTGTTGGTATGGCAGAGCTGGCTAAGAGTTCTTCGTAAGTTTTCTGCTCTTCTTCGGATGCCTGCCTTGACTGGTCACTGCTGAACACACGTATTATACCATCACTGGAAAATGCATATGTTATATTTATTAGCAGGATGCTTAGGAACTTCAAAGTACACCTTACTGGGGGGGGGGGATGTATCACATAATGACAACAGTGAATAATAACAACAAATAAAGCTGATAGATCCAGAAATTGTGAGGCTAAGCAAAGATTGGTGTCTATTACCTTGCACCCGTAACAATATCACCATTGGCCAGGACACAAACAGACCAGACTGACTCGGTTGGATGTGCCACAGTCTGTATGCATTCTCCACCACTCCACACGCGCATGGTACGATCCTCACCCGTTGTCACAAAGTCCTTGCCGTTTGGTAACAATGCTATACTGTATATGTAATTGGTGTGTGCATAATAAGTATGAAGGCATGTGCCATCTGTAGACCAATGCTTCACAGAAGCATCATTGGCACACGATAGAAATTCTATTGTCGACAACACTGCAAGTCCTCGAACACAGTCTTCATGTCCTACAAAGAAGAAAACCTGATTATTGTCTTGCAGTCAAATTAGCCATTTAACTCTTACGTCTACAACAGTCAAAGCCAAAGTGATGAATATAATACAGGTCACATAGGTCAGTAATACTGAAAATGTTGTAAGCTCAGGTCAGCTTGCACAGACCTATGTGTTACATGCAATGTACATATATTGTATGTGCAATACTATGTTTTCCTGTGTGACTATGTATACACATGGAAACTGGAGGTGGAATTGATATGGTACAGCAAATCAGAGATATTTCTCACAGCAGGCCTTATGCACAAGGTAGCCCTATTGGACTCTATCAGCCAGTTTCAGGGCCCACACGACTTCCCCTGCTCAACTCTGGGCACTGGTATCAAGAAGTGTGACAGGCCTTGTAGCTATTGCAGCTTTACTATCTTCATGGTCTATGATATTAGAAACCTTCAGGTTGAAACATCCCTTGGTGAATGGCCTCCAAGTACTGTCTTCACCATAGAAGATACATACAGAACACTGCATATAGCCAGATTGATCAATGGTGACATCACCTGATGGGTGGGTTATCTGTGTACATTAAGCAGGACTCGTTGACTTTCCAGTTAATCTAGAATGTCATTTACCTTTTCGATCTATCAAAATCTTTATGGTAATGTGTCTTTGCTGCAGGTGATAACTCATGTTTTGATACTTCTGCTTTGATCCCGGGGAACATCCTGGATCCAGGATAAGTAAAAATTACTTGTTCAGTACATCTGCTGCACAATTGTTTGTCCAGTAATAGTAGAAGGTTTTAATCCAGATACAAAAATATATAACGGCGGCTCTCTTTTCCCACGTGCTCAATTCACATTTCTTAATCCAGATACAAAAATATATAATGGTGGCTCTCTTTTCCAAAGCACTCAATTCACATTTCTTATTCCATTATAAAATTTCAAATATGGTTTCTTCCTGCATATCTTTTGGAGGAAATCACAACACCTACTAAATCATTTTGTTTACACTTCATTATTTTGTATTGCCATTGTCAACAACTCCACGTGGTTCATCGATGCATACCAACTGCTCAGCTAACATTTACTACAATATCTTGTGCCAAGGCAGGATACAATAAAATCAGTGACTGGCTCAAAAACTGCATGATTCATATACACACAATACTGATTATAGTAATCAACAGCTTTCACTAATGTAAACAACAAACCCAAAAATTGGCCATGAGCTGCTTCATCTAAAAATAATTGACACAAAATTTGCCCCAAACACCTGGTTCTATGTAGGTCCATGCCTGACTGGGCATGAGTTGTGGTTTCGATTCAGTCTTTTGCAAAAACTGCTACAGATATGTAAATTCGCACATTCAACTTGTAAAAACAAAAGCAATAAGTGTTCAGAAGTTTTCATTATTATCACATAATGACAAATCACAATTCATCACTATTATGAATCAAAGCACCATTAATTATAAATACAAACTATTATACTAATAGTGCATGAGTTTTCTTCACTCACCAATATCATTCCCATTTCTGCCACAGGAAAAAGCCAGAAACTGACATATTGTTAAGTTCACCAACAATTTAATTATATTGCTTCATGTACACAGAATGGTATTTCTCTGTGTTAAAGTCAGTTACAATTATATGACTATGAGATAAATATATCCCTAATAACATGAGACAATGCAATGTAATTTTTTTGGGGGTATATATATATATATTCAAGGTTGAGGTCATTTATAATTATAATTCATAATTAATTACAACTACAGTGTACTTGGAATGTCTGAAAGCATCATAAATGTGTTTGTGTTACCACAATAATCTTTTTTGTGACATAAATAAACTATATGAGAAATATACATTGTAACACAACTGAGTCAGGCTCATTAAATTGCTTTTCTCTATGCTATATAAGGGACTTGTGAGCAGGTATCTATAAAACTGACAGTGGGCCTATTGTAGTTTGCCATCATAACAGCTATAATTGGTCAATTACACATTATAGACAGATTTTTGTTTAACTTTTGACTATAGTAATTAAATGCTACAAACCTTCTGAGAATCTGATGTTGCAAATGCTTATCAATATAATATATCAATACATTATCAAATTAATCAAAGAAATGTTATTAGAAATAAATATAAAATTATTATATTGCAGTACTACAGTTTAATATTTAATTAAATATACCATAAGATAAATATAGTAATATAATACATAAGTGTGCCTGCTTCAGTGGAATATCTGTTTCCATAACTGGAAAATATCTCAAACCAAACACGTGTCAACCATCAGACTTCAGGTTTGAGGAACTGAAGTTTATGAGGTAAAGGATCAAGCAATGGTGTTACATGTTTTACCTTTTGTACCATCATAACAAAACCACTCCAAGTAAGAATTACAGGTGTATTAATCAATTGTTTTTGCAGCTGAATTTATTTGGAATGGAAAATAATTGTAATCACACTGGAAAGTTTCCAGTGGAAACTTATTTAACTTTAAACACATAATATCAAGATTAAACAGGTTTGCTGTAGATGTTCATAGTACTTAGAAGGAGAGTCAACTAACAGTTGGATTCATAAATGTATCAGGATGACTAACTAAATTTCCGAGTCACTGCTAATCACATAAGTATTGTTGGTATCAATCATATTGCTGTAAAACCACACTTTGATATGGGAATCTTAACTTCGATGAAGATCAGATATGTTTAAACTGAATGGATCTTCTCATAAGAAAGTGATCGTGGAATAGAACAGCTTCAAACTCACATGAAATAAAGATCCAACAGATATTATTACAATAATAATAAATTCCTTAAACTATTTAATAATAAAGTAATAACTGTAATCAACCGACACGGTAATCATTGTAACAATATCTGAAGTTTTACATACTAAAGTTTAGAACATACCTAGAAATGTCTTTTCACATTTTCCAGCCCGCCACAGTCTAATACTTTTGTCGGCAGAACCAGTAAGCATGAATCCTCCTTCGGGAAGTATGGTCACGCACCACACTGCAGCACCATGACCTGAAATATAATCAACAAGAAGTGGATGAATCTGCCGCAGATCATATCACTGTATTATTAGTCAGTATGACTTATATCTATATATAACATTCTTGATCAAATAAACAAATTACACTAATCTAAAATACATTCATTAACAGGTCGAATACATCGTAACTTGTCCATAAATCACATAAAAACTTCAATATGGTCTAAATTAGTTAAGAGACTGCTAACAATTTACTTTTATATTTGCTAATCACAACACAGACTTCTATCGGGTTTTAGTTAGGCAGTGTAAAAATAATGTAATCAGTAACAGAGAAGTTTCAAATTGTTTGGGTCAGTTAACAATTAGTGCAATTTATGAAATAATAATCTTAACAATAATAGTACCTAAACACATGGTATCATTTGATCAATCTATAACTGTAGGTTTTAACTGCTCAAAATTGCTGAATAGTATAGTAAACATACCTTGATCAAAACAGAACCAATTTTAGATGTTTATCATAACTATTAGTATATATATGTCACAACTTCCCAGAAAATATCTGCTAAAGTTGATATTATCAAAGTCACACATATAAGGAATAAAATTGATGCCTATGTCAGTTATGTTGTTCTAAAGGCAAAGTATAGAGTTATATTAATGCATATTAGGGTTGTCAGAAATTTTACACAAACATTATTAACACCGTTAATTAACGTCATGTAAAAAACAGGTTTTTACAATTTTGATGCCGACTTGTAAAAAACTGGAGGAAGGTCCTCAGATATTATTGAGTGCCAACTGACCTTCTAGAATTAGCTGTTAAGCCGCTATCCGGCCTAATTTCATCAGCATCACTTGAGCAAACATTTTCCAATTTTGGAAATATTCACACTAAAGTGTGCTTGAAACTCTTGAGTAAAGATACTATTGCATAAATGTGTTTAATGACATACACTAGGACTAGTACAATTGGCTTATAATGAATGATGTTATTTTTAAATTTTTTACAGTTATTAAGTTTCATTAACTTGGATGTCATATCTTGAAAACAAATCACAGTAAGTTAAATTTCTCTCAGACTGCATTAAAAGTAGCACTTTAATCATATAAATATGATTCAACATAAAAATATAGTAATCACAAAATATAACAGAGACAGTAAAATATTACGGTTGACTACAATTATTTGGGACAACGGCAAAATAACAATCATCCAAGAAAAATTCAGTTCCAAACATAGAATTACTAAAATTTAAGCTAACATTTAAGATAAAATGGATAATGAACTTAAGACAGACAGGTCTTCCAACACTAAAATACATGTATGCTAAATAGGATGTATCTTGTATTACAGAAATTCCAGTATAGCAATGATACACTCAACTAAACAGCCTACATAACTAAAGTATATATATATATATATATATATATGTATGTGTGTGTGACAGTTAATCTGTATAATCAGGTAATATGTATATTACCTGAAATTTTCAGGTAATCTGTATTAAATCTCAGTCAGCAATAGATGTATTACCTGAAAATTTCAGGTAATGTACATATTACCTGATTATACAGATTAACTATATATTATGAAGTTGTGGATACACATTATATAAGATCTATCATATGAAAAGAATCTCTATTGTCACAAATTCACAAACCTTTAAGTGTCATAAGACATTTCTCATTTAACCAAACTTTTGCTGTCTCATCCCACGAACCACTAACCAATGTTCCAAACTTACCAGCTGCCAAGGAACAAACTGGAATATTAAACAGGCATGTTAATTTTAGGGAGTTACAGACATAATTACCTATGATGGCAAATCTGCAAGTTACTGTATTTTTACTTAGGTAAATCATACATAAAAAAATTCTTATTACTAGAATTATATCATTCTTACCCGTTTTTGTATGTCCTTCTAGTTTATATACAGGTGATGGTGATTCCAGGTTGAAAGCCAAGATATTGTTATCAGTACTTCCAGTCATTATAAGACCTTGTGGATACTTTTCATCTGGTGGCATTACACAAACACAGTTCACAAAATTGCTATGACCACTCATCACATGAGCCTCAGTAAAGCCCAACTCATGTCTGAAAATTACATTTAAAATAGATATATATTCCAGGAAAGGAAACCATCAATTATGAAAGACTAACCAAACAACTGCACTGTATCACTCACTATATGTTATCAATAACAGTATTGCTATGTATTCATTTATGAAAGGTTGCTTAAATATGTTTCAATAATGAAAAGAAATGGGTGCATCCTTGTACTGGGACCTACACCATATATAAGACTTATTACAAAGTGAGTATCAGGTATCAAATGCCAATTCTGATAATGACTGGTATCAAACAAGCTCTACTGTACACAACACACATCTTGAAATGTAACTCGGCATCCAATGTCATGGCACCAGAACCCAAACAGATTCAGTGAAATGACACAAAGTTAGTATAGAACAACAGAGATCGGCTAGTATCCATGAGATTTCCACAATTATACCAGGATTCTTAGACTTCTCAGCCCATGACGGAGAAAAGTCGGCCCAACTTAAGAGACAGGTCATCCCAATAATAATTGTTACAAGAGTGTAATGTCAACCGTTTTTCAGTAGGAAATAGAGTAGACGACCCCTTACAAAAAGTAGGCAGCAGCTCACCTGCGGTGGCCTGTAAAAACAGCCTGCAACGCCATCGCTGCGGCATTGCTAGAGGGAGGTGTGGATGTGGGGTAGTGGTAGTCACACTAACACAGTAGTGGCCCTTTTCCATTGGAGGGTGGGGAGGGGGTTAGGGGCTCCTCCCTGAAAAGTTTTGGGAAAATGGAGTATTTGGTCACAATTGGTGCATTCTAGACCACCTTTTTGCCAAAACCAAAGTAGCAGACTAATTTTCTGCTGATAAAATAGGCAATGCAGAATTGTAAAATAGATGGCGTATAGCATCAGAAGTCAGCTGCTATGTACCATATGTATCTCACTGTGTGTTTAAATAGTTTATCCTCTAGTATTTCCTTTTATTGAACATCAGTGTTTAATTCTTTATTTGTGTGTGTTTGCCTGATTCAATGTTTGAGGAAATGTAATTAAAAAATGTACTTGAATACTCTGAAATGTAGTTGAGTACATTGATCAAATAAGTACTTGTACTTGAGTACTTTTCCCATGTACTCAGCCCCAACTCTGGTACAGACAATCTGCAGAGTCCTCTTGTGATCTATACACGGCTGAAATTAGGCATCCCTATTTGAACACCGATAAACTTGGTAATTATGTGTTTATGGTTTATCAAAGACAATTACCAGGTGAATACATAAGATGCAGGTGCCAGCATTTTTCTTGTGTATTGCCAGTTCGTCCATTTATTGGATACTTTTAAGAGTAAAATATTATTCTTATGTAAAGTAGAACAGGTAGTTTTTTTAGCTTTACCATTGAAAGGAGTCAATTCAATTCAGGAATTAATGGGCAATTCCAATTGAAGTTTGCTACAAAAAATTTAATCCACAAATTAATTTATTAATTCAGAAATATTTCTTCCAACTCCATGACAATCCTATTTGGAATATACACTACTCAGAGTAGGTATTCCAACTCCAAGTAGGTATTTCGAGTACCTACTTATGGTTAAAATAAGTTTATAAGAGTAGGTAAAAAATGGAATTGATCAATTTGATGTGGAATCGACCAAATGTCTGACCACTGATATGATTATCCCAGGGCTTTTCATGTGCAGTCATCTATGCTTAGATATAATAATGAATGACTGGGTCATATCATACTGCCATTGCTCCCATTCGTTCTTTTCTGGGGGGGGGGGGAAATGTACCTCCTGAATTCACTTGGTTGCCAAGACCAAATGAAGTACATCTCAGGGCTTAACTCAAATCAGCAAATAAGCCGAAGAGTCATAAACTACCCCGTTATGCCTTATGACGTTACTAACTAAATCTAACTTATAAGTAGGTTTAATCAATTATTCAATATCTTATTAAAATTAGACTAGACTAGTCTTTCTAAAAGGATAAATTTGACCATCGGGATAAATTTACCAGATACATAATCTGATAATCATACTCATGATAGACTAGTCTATTGACTGTAGATCTAATCATCAGGATCATTAAATTAATTCAATCAATGACAATGATTGAATGAATCATAATTATCATTGACTGATAAACGATCACGATGTATCTGGACATTACAAGATAATAACTCACTCAGTTGGAATCCACAGTCTAGCGGTTACATCTCTAGAAGTGGATATGATACCACCATCTGGAAATAATGATGGTGTTACGGCACGAACATCTTTTTCGTGCCCTATCACAGAACATCGAATCTTATAACGAGCAGCCATTCTGAAAAGCCGAAAATGTGTTTTACTTTGTTGTTACGTTATAATTCGCTAGGTGGAACTGGCGCTTGCTAGCTATAAAAATCATTATTTGTTCATTTTATAATTGAGTCGCCGTTAATTTATAAATATTGTTTGTATGGTTGACTTTGACTGTAAATACTTAAGAGAAAATCAGGCTTTGAACAATGACACACACACACCAACACGCAAACACACACACGAGTATTCCATAACTAGTGATTGATTGATTGATCGATTGATTGAAGCGAGTATACATGGTAGATACAGTTTAGGGTTGCACCTAAGATGTTAAATCTGTACAAGGATGCAACCAGGTATATTTTAACAGAAGCAACAATACAAATATAGGGAGAAGGTTAGATGTGTATGTTTGGTATGCACGTCATTGACAGACTACCCACTAAGTAGGACAATAAGTCATTCCAACATATAGTATTATGTTAATTCAATCAATTTATTTCAGAATATAAAATTCCATATACATATGAATTATGATACAGTGAAGTATATAATACACATAACAAATAATAAACAAATTATAAATTAAGTATTTTCGTCCATCTACCACAAGAGCTAGAATGATAATAAAACAAACTAGAAACAATACATTGTACTAGCAAATTGCTAGTAGCACCTAAACGTGTTTTAAAACTATAAAGTTTTTGCGAAGCTCCCCCCCCCCCAAACAAATCAATATTATTATTGACATAAATTGCAGACATACTCTCCCCCTTTAAAATACCAAATAATTGTCTGTATATATAGTATTAAAGGCCACTACAACACGCTTATATGTATACTAGTTGTTTATACGTTAACCACAAATGACAGCCATATAGGCATTGCAAAGGAATAATCTAAATAATTTTACTTTAATACTGGAGGGACATATTTTGAAGCGACTGATAAGTATATTCCACCTTGAATAAAGTGATAGTGAGCTCCGGTGGCCTAGCGGTTAAGCACCCGGCACTTGGTGCCAACGGTCACAGGTTCGAACCCCACAAGAGGTCGAAACTTTTCCAGGGATTAATTTCTCGGCTCACTACATCGTGGGTGGCTGACCACGTTAAGTGGCGCTGCCGTCTCCACTGAATTATTTAAAATAAAGGGGGACGTTAAAAAAAACCTGAGGACGTAAAACACTCTGGCAGTGACCACCCTCAGGGTATTTCGGCTCCATCTTTCCGTACTGCTCCCCTGTGAGTGGTGGGGGGGAGGAGGTTTCTCAACCACTCCAACATAGAGGCTGTGCTGATTAAGCGACAGCCTGGGGATTCTCCCCGAACAACAAAACCAATAAAGTGATATCTCATGATATCATCATCATCCTGATATATTCGAGTAGAGGTGATGATGGAGCAATTAAGGCAGTGTGACAGTGATTTGACTGACTTGCAGTTTTTCACGTGGTCTGGCAAAGCTAGCCAAGCCTTTGGGCATTGGTGAATAAAGGCACTGCTCGTTTTTCTAGCTATGCGATGAGGATCCCGGGAATGACGTGTTTGATGACTGACAAGAGAATTATTTGTAAATATTGTTTGTAATGGAGTAAGTAAAGAACCAGTGGTGTATGAACACATTAATTTGCAGAGTTGGATATTATATATGTCCATTAATTTCGTAATGCGGAGCTGCTTAAAAGGTGGAGTTGTCGGTGTATATCCAGCATTTCACATATTTTTGATTGATTTATTCTGTAATGATTGATTGATTCATTCATTCATTCATTCATTGATATATTTTATTTCACAATATATGACCATGAAACATGAAAGTATGAGTACTTAATTATTTCCAGTGTGGTGGTCCCTTTTATTAAGCGGCTGTTGAAATCTCCTCCCTGACTACTCAGGAGGGAGGGTACGGAAAGATGGAACCGAAATACCCCCGAGTGTAATCACTGTCACTCTCATGGGATCTTTATTGTTCTCCGTTTTTAATTAATTCAGTGAATAACACATCGACATTTAAATTCATTTCAAATGTTCAGGACTAATACAGCTATGCTCACAGATATCATAAATAATGTCAAAATGTGTAAACGATCACCCACATATTAAATAATCAAGTTCAAAGTCCTGATTAAGCGACTTTTAATGGCCTGTGGGTGCGCCATATTGAAACTAGAAAATGATGGAAGCTCCTGAATGCTGACGTTACTTCAGCGTATCCGGTTCACCTGAAGTCCGTAGGGCCCATCCGGTAGCACGTAAACAAGTGTGCACAAAGAATTATTCCAGAACTAAACAGCATTTTCTTGTTAAAATTGCGTCATGAATGATATACAACCATATTAATTTGAACTAGAAGGAAACTTACAAGAGGAAGATGATTCAAAATGGCTCAGATATTAACGCCGAAGAGAAAATATAATCCGCGTCAGTCTAGAGAGCGCCCATGTGATGTCACGGCATTTCAGTTTGCCCCTTCCCGCCTTCGAATCTGGCTCCCGGCGCAGCCGTAATGGCGGCCCTCCAGTATTTGGGATTATTTCCCTATATCTATGATATCAGGTATATTTCGCGATTATTATTGTGGAATTTTTGACCGGAGAGATTTATTCCTGGAAAATTTTCGACTTTGTGAGGGGATCGAACCCTTGATCCTTGCCGGTTAGAGCAAATCCCTCTTTTACCATAAAGCGTAATGTACTTAACCGCTAGAGTGGCTAGACGACCGGACCTAGCAGTGTCACGTGACCCACGGTCGGCTAACTCTGGTGCCAGTCATAAATTGGGCAATCAAATCCCGACCAAGCTACGTCTAAAAGATTATTTGATCTTTTTCTTCGCCTTAATTATTAGTTCACATTAGCTCATACCCAAACTAATATCTCTCTCGTGTGTGTGTGTGTGTGTGTGTGTGTGTGTGTGTGTGTGTGTGTGTGTGTGTGTGTGTGTGTGTGTGGAGGGAGGGAGGGAGGGGGTTCAGGCCCCGGTATGTGTATATGTTCCACGTCACAGAATGATCTTCGGCAAAGTTACGTAAGAATTAACTAATAAACGAGATTTCTAAGAAAATTAACCAAGAAATTTTATCTAATTTAATGTTATTTTATTTTTTATTTGTTCTTCTTTCGAAAACATGTTTTAGTCGATTGGGAAGGAGGAATAATCGTTGTTTAAAATTTGTTTCATGTTAAAAACTCATTTTAATCAATTTAGAATATAATCATGTTGCCAAGACGACACCTATTATTATTATTCAAGACAGCGTTCCAGTTATCAATACAAAGCCAAATTCCTTGGAAGCAAAGAACCGTATGAAATCACATGGTAACAACTAATTATGGTTGAAGTCACTGCCGGCCATTGTGAGTGCCTTGAGGGAAATAGGTAATATATCTCACTATTGTTCTGTTTCTAAACCAAACAATAGTGATAAATGTGTTTGTTATGGAAGCCGGTATACGAACAATAAGAACTGTCAGCACACAGTATACCGGAGGTGGTGTACTTGTGTGTGTGTGTGTGTGTGCGTACGCGCGCGTGCGCGCGCGTGCGTGTGTGCGTGTGCGCGTCACAGTCTTGACGTCATAAACGGCACACCTAGGTGACGGAACATCGTCATTTCTTGCGTGAACCGTGGGGCGCCTCCGTGGTCTAGCGTAGCGTGTTGGACCACAGATCACTACCACCCGTGTTCGAATCTCGGCGTGGTCATATCTGAAGGTTGTTTCAACTTTGACTTCGTTTCATTAACTTCGGAGGTCGCTCGGTCCATTTAGCCTACCGCGTTCACAAAAGTGGCCGTAAAACATCATTCATCATCATCATCATCACCTTGATTTCGCGTTTATTGGAATTTTCTTCACCATATTTAAATATGCAAAACAATATAGGCTACAAACTTTAACAGCTGCTTTTCCGTATTTTAGATAAAGCATAAAATAAGCAAGTTTTCAGTATCTGCTAGTGATCAGCAAATGAGACAATTTGGTTTGTCATGCAAAGTACTTGAATGGTTTCAGAGACGAGGTTGTCGAACAGGCTAAATATAATAAAAGTTAAGCTTAATTTCCCTGAACAAAATGCTTTAACACCTATTTTAAATGTGTTCCTTACCGATGAAAAGATATTCCATTTGCAGTACTTCCACGACTTATGCAACCAACGACACAACAAGAATTTACCATGTTTATAAACCTAATTTTTGCAGTCTGCTTTGTTTTTTGCCCTAACCTGAAGTTGGGACCTGTTTGCTATCAAATCGGCGGGCGTGCATGGTCTAGTTTTCTTTCAGGTCAATGGTTCCCGCCATTGAAAGAGTGACGTCATGACAGAAATACCGAGTTGGCAAGCCGGAAATGTTTTATTGGAACACATAACGGCGTGGGACACAAACACAGACGAAAGAGGAATTTCCGAGTTTTGTAATGCGTCGATGAACATAAACAACAATATTATTTCGTAATGTTATGTTGGTGCTGGGTGTTCCAATGAGTATTTGGGTTTCGGATTTAACAACATACTGAAGCAAAGGATTATTTACACCCTTCATAGTCGTCTCATAGGATACATCAAAGACAACAGATGCCCAATTTTAAACTCTAAACTAACATCCGGGGTTACAGTACTATAAGTTGTTTGAAAAGAAGAAAAAAACGGGGGTTTTGAAGCGCCCGCAACAAGAACGTTCTGGCTGTATTTGCTTAAAGTATCATCAACTGGTTTGATTATGCGAAATTATTGAACAAATTTATGTTAATGAACTGCCAATTGTGTGAAGAAATTGGCGTTTTCATTAACTTCTTTTGAACACCGTCCAAGGTAAAATAACTGTATCATGAGGTTAATTTAATTCTCCTTCCTCACCAAAGCAAATAATACCAACTGGATACACCAATCATAAACATTTATTTGAGAAGCACGTTTGAATCTCGAATGAGATATATACAAATTTATAACTGGTCCAGAAACTATAACACATGTAAAATATAAGTTTGTTTGACATAGTATTTTACAACCGTTTTCTTTCTTTTTTAATTTGAGGTGGGGTAATTTTCCTATTACAAACAGTATATGTTTAGTTACATACTGGCTTTTACTTTGCACACGTTAAACCTTCATTTCTGACTAAGCCTTTGCAACCCCTATACCGTCACCATATGATAATCATATCATATAATTTAAATGCACCAGGTACTGGAAATCCTAGAATATGTGTAATTATGCAGGCAGTACATTGAATACGACATGATGCCCAATAGCCATATTAATCAAAGGTGTTGGACTAGATACACCACAAAAAATGAGTAACTGTCGTAAATGGGTTTACGCTTCACGACAAGCAGACAGTAAAATAAGGAAAACAAGACGCCAGTATTTCCTAACAGAAAAACCTCCCGTAACCTTATTTGTAAAGCGCCAATAAAAGTTATATACTGTTTTAAATATCTTAGCGTTAGGCTTCATCGTAGCTGTGTTTTTTTCTCTATCGAGACAAATGCTATGTGCTAGGCATCGGTGATTCTCAATATGACAAACTGAGTTACTGTTATTATTTGTTTTCGTGTGTTACTTTTTTTTACAATTTTTTTTGCTGCACACTAATGTGCATGAACACACACGCGCGCATACAGGAATGTGCGTGCGTGTGTGCGCACACGAAAACCGTCACTATATCACGCTCAAGTCACTCGATTTTAAGCTTTCATTGACAACAAAGGTTGTTGTCATTGTCCCTTTACTAAAGAAACGTTCGTGTGCTTGTTGTGAAGTTGATAACGATACTGTACATATATTATATTCTAAACATCGATACAACTATCACTAACGAAAGTCGTAGTTTTTAAATATTTTGGTGAATTAAAATAAAGATCAAACAATAGATCAAACCATATAAGTCAAATCAAGTAGAATCCATCCGTAAACTAAGGCATATAAATAAAAAATAAAAACTATACTTGGCCAAAAAGCCAATTAACACTTTCATAATGTTATTATGCAAATTAATAAAATGTAAATAACAAACGCATATATATATATATATATATATATATATATATATATAATTGACTTTACGAATAAGAGACTAATGTTTTTGTTTTGTTTTTTGAAATTCCATAGTCTACATTTGAATTTACTCTTCCTTCGATTGCATGAGCCATCTGACATCATTATGGTAAGGACATTCAGGTGCAGATTAAAAGGTTTTCCAAGTTTGTTGTTATCCTCATAACACAGACAAAAATTTGAACAACAATATCGTGTTTTAGCTAACTATTTTTTATGGTTTTAAATATTAATAACCCATGCAATGTTTACAGTCTGTGTTAGTCACAATAGATATAACAGATAATATAGGACTTATTACGTCTAATAATATTTATGATGTAGGTTACATATATATGTCACATTTGGATAGATTGTTCAGCCAGCGTCGCCACTTAATGATTTATTGATTTTGTGGGGGGGGGTAGAAATTTCGAGCCAAAACATCCATCACCATATCGTACGTACGTCATTCGAATTTAAACTTGTATTCACACTGAAGGTTGTTTTGATTGTCCCGTTACCACAGAAACCCACACAGAGTCCCACTCTGATAATGGTAATTAGTAAATCACAGATACAGAATCTAGCAAACTTAATTAAAGAACAGACAGAGGTCTAAGAGATGCTGCCAAAGCCTTGGATTGTGATCAGTGTCATCAACATTCATCGGAGAATGTTTACTTCGTAAGAAATCTTGGCCTGTATTGGCCGGTGAATAATATTTAGTGTAAAATTAGTCCGGGCTGTTATTATTGGCCAGCAAATATTTGTCTAATATCACATCATCCCCGTCCTGTTATTGAAATAGTACAGCTATTAAATTATAAACAGGTACGCTGCTAGATATCAATGAACAGTTATAGGAGAGATTATCACCATTGGCCTGGTATGTTATATGTTAATTCAGTTGCTCAAATTGGTCTTCCCTAGTATACTATGACCTTTGCTTCAGGTAATAACAATTTGCTGGCTGACTCACTTTTCCATGACTCGCCTTCCCACTCCATAATAAGGTTGTGTCCATTAAGAGTAACCACACTCAGCTCATCTTGACCGGTTTATGTTAGCATCATTTCATCCTCAAATGCAATGTTATCGTCAATGAGGGGCACAATGTCTGGTGGGTCTTTCGCCAGCACCTACCGAGCCAGGCTATATTAACATACCAGCCAAGGCTCCGTATTTGGGCGTATAGCCATAGAATTATGTGCCTTTGCATATCAAATACGTGCTCTACATCCTGGACTACTATTTGTTTATTGCTACATCTAAATGTCAATGCGGCCAATACGTTCCAGGATTGACTAAGTTAAGATAAGGAAATAAGAGGTACATTGGTTTCAAAAAAGGTCCAGGCACAATTTTAACGTTTCAGATACTGAGCTAGACACTACAATCAGGGAAGTTATTCTGACCAGCAAAGAAGCTCCGACGTTGCAGAATATTAATTCAGGACTTCGACTGCAACATGAAATATATATGGACCATAAGGTGGAATGGGGTACCTCAACCAATATATATGGACCATAAGGTGGAATGAGGTACCTCAACCAATATGTATGGACCATAAGGTGGAATGGGGTACCTCAACCAATATATATGGACCATAAGGTGGAATGAGGTACCTCAACCAATATATATGGACCATAAGATGGAATGGGGTACCTCAACTAATATATATGGACCATAAGGTGGAATGGGGTACCTCAACCGATATATATGGACCATAAGGTGGAATGAGGTACCTCAACCAATATATATGGACCATAAGATGGAATGGGGTACCTCAACTAATATATATGGACCATAAGGTGGAATGGGGTACCTCAACCAATATATATGGACCATAAGGTGGAATGAGGTACCTCAACCAATATATATGGACCATAAGATGGAATGGGGTACGTCAACTAATATATATGGACCATGAGGTGGAATGAGGTACCTCAACCAATATATATGCATAATTACGACAGGCAGACCTAACAATGAGTACCATCACCAGCTCAGTCCAGTGGGCATGACGTCGTGCATGATCGGTGTTTGTGAATAATATAGCATAGAAATTGAAAAACGTGATATAACACATGGAGAGCATTCACACGGAAAATGAACTGTTCGAGTTCCTACTCGGAGAGAACAATAATATCTAAAGAAAAATAATTCGATGTGCTATTATGTCAGTTTATGGTTCCGTGTATACTTTATACCACAGCGTCCAGGTGTTATCAGTATGTTGACTGCGATTGTATCATGTTGCAAATTCAGGTAAGATAAATTATTGATCTCTTATATGGCGTGTGTACTTTCATTTTTCACAAATAGAAGTTCAGACGGCCTAATCAACCCAAAACAAATCTATGCATAAGTAGGAGGGTAAAAAGTTTTCTTAGAGTATTCTTTAAACTGATCACAGAATTAATGTCTCCCCTTCTGAAGTGGAAACAACTAGGAAAATGTTTGAATATTAACCTCTACAATATATACCGACAGTTTTCCTCAGTAAGATATACACGTAGAATGTTTGTAATTGTAGAATCAGTACCAGTTTTTTTTTCTGTTGACAGAATCGAAGGTCTTCTTAAAGTCATATCTCCTCGATAAAACGCGTCAGAAACATATTACAGAAGCAATAATTATGTCTTTGATAACTTGAAAATGATTATGATTTTCCATTCCAAGGCGAATTCTTGACTCTCGGTGGTTCTCAAGAAGAGTCTCAATTAACTTGAAAATTACGTCATATTTCAACGGAAGTTTCAAGTTGGCAGAGAACAATCCCGATTGTATAACGCACGATGATTGCCTTGGTGAGTGTGTTCTTTGTATCCTTCTTAAAAGATCTTTCACTAAATTCTATGATTATTGGATGAGTTATCGATGCCTGAAAATAGAAATGCGGTGCGGTGAAGGTCACTTGTAAATAAATGAGTGTGGTGTGGCGCGGGTGCGGCCTTTTTTGACACGGTTGCAGGATAATTGTAACGAAGATATTTTGGCCAGCGCAGTCCGCTGGTGCGTGTAAAATCGACTCGTAAGTGTCGTAATGCGAGTAAAATAAATTATTGATTATATTCCAATATAAGACAAATCATAGATAGGTTTTAATTATTTACCAGGGATTTAGGAAGGGGTTTAGAGGATTTAAAATGGATGCTATATATTGGTTTGAACAACCTACTGTCTGTGTGTGTGTGTGTGTGTGTGTGTTAACAGCTACAAACAATAACAACGACGTAGGATATCGGTGTTCGTAAACACTCCCCCCAAACCGCAACAATTTAAGACACACACAGAATTACCTTAATAAGACTAACAAATTTCCACGATACGTGGCGTCCGCTCTCCTTCCTCCATTATTATATATATTTAAACAAATACATAGTTCTACATGACCCCCCCCCAAAAAAAAAACTTCGTCTAGGATATATACACACACTGAGATGTGTACCTAAGTGTTACTCAGCTATATAGTAAGGCCGCTCTATAT
>JAODUP010000446.1:0-90000 GCA_025642065.1 Paralvinella palmiformis | reverse complement strand
CGCTCGGCCCATTTAACCTATCATATGCACAAATGTGGCCGTAAAACACCAATCATCATCGTCACATACGTCTGTTTTCGAGGAGATTGTCCACACCAATTAACAGGGGTCGAAATCGCGGTAGTCCGGAAATTCTGTCCGACTACCGACACTGTCGTCGTCGGAAGTCCGACGGGTTACTGTAAAATACGGGAATAATTATAATATTCGACAACGACACCTACTTATAAAAATATATAACAAAAATGACAACAGTGTCAGTGATGAGGTTACTAGGGATATTTGTGGACTATCAGATAGCTCTAAGGACTACCAGATTTTCCAGCCAGGTAGTCCTGCTGACTATCATAAGTTTTGAGTTATTTCTACCCCCGGTTTGTTTCTTTTGTTGTTCGGGGAGAATCCCCAGGCTCTCGTTTATTCGGCACAGCCTCTATGTTGGAGTGGTTGATAACCCTCCTCCCCCACCACTCACAGAGGAGCAGTACGGAAAGATGGAGCCGAAATACCCTGAGGGTGGTCACTGCCAGAGTGTTTTACGTCCTCATGGGTTTTTAACGTCCCCTTTATTTTAAATAATTCAGTGGAGACGGCAGCGCCATTTAACGTGGTCATCCACCCACGATGTTGTGAGCCGAAAGATTAATTTCTGGAAAAGTTTCGATCTCTTGCTGGGTTCGAACCTGTGACCGTTGGCACCAAATGCCAGGTGCTTACGTATTATGGTATGGTTATAGATCCATGTATTATTTGCCCACCTCTCGAGTGCACATGATGTGAACTGATACTAAGTCTAAGGCGATGCATCATTGCAGCCGGCTATACAAATGCTAATTTTATTTGCATGTCCGCATTGCTTTGGGGAGTGGCTTCTTGTGCGTACGATTGTTTGTTATGGCAGATTGCCAATATGCTTACGTTAGCTGGTCCTTGTCCGTGACCGAGAATGCCACCATTTATGTATTTTTGTCTGTTCATTATAGTTCTATATATATTCCAGTAAATTGTTACCCTCACTTACTCACGCGCGTGCGCACTCGTGATATAAAATTGTAAAACGATAAATTCTGCTTGTTAATACAATCAGACGCTCCCCTCCTATTTTCTTTTGACCCTTTCTAGAGTAACCCTGCGATGCATTTAAAAGCGTCTTATAAACCTAATTTTCCAAACTTGGTATTACCTTGCATTACTATCCCAGTATGTTGTCCACATTTGCACACCCACTCACCGATTCACTCACTCTCCAGGCTTGTTTTTATTTCAGTCTACTCACTCCCGAGTGTACGCGCTGCCTCTGAACACGACCTCGGCCATCAACATCCAACTGTTCAGTCCCCTACAACAGCAACACCCCGCTGTCCCATCGAACGTACCACTGGCGCCATCGGCTTCCACCTACGTCGGTGGAAACGTCAGTTCACAGTTATCGCCGTCCACACCGGAAGTGTACTCTGTCGTGATCAACACCGACGATGACACCGTCAAGCCAAACGTTTACCTGACTAACTCCGCCACCGAGTCGCTGCACGTCCCGGAAGATCCGGTGACCATCATTAGTCATCCCGAGGAAACGAAACCCGCAGAAGACCAGCAAGTTGGCGACAACCACAACACGACCGTCGTCAATGTATGCGCAGACGCTCAGACTAATACTGAAGAACTCTCCTCGACAACTGTCCAGAAAACAGCAGCTGTCCAGAGTACAACAGCTGTCCAGAAAGCAACAGCTATACAGGTTAACGGCGCCGATGACTCGGAGCGGGAAGTGGATCGGAACAAAACGATAGTCAACGTATGCGCAGACCCCCAGACTGATCCGGAAGAGCCGCTTTCGAAGTCGCCGGTTCGGAACTCGACCGCGGTGCAGTGGAATGGCGACGAGAACTTGGTCAGCATATCGCCGGGCGAACGAGACGTCCGCCGATCGGTCGGATCCGAAACGGGCAGCACCGGGAGTTCGATACTCGACGATTCGGCGAGCGTGATCTCGTCGGGATCCCAGGGCCTTTCGGCATCGCTTACTGATGGTTTGACGTCTCTGAATATAGATACTTCGACGGGCGAGGACGTCGTCGCGCATCCGCATCAGCGAGACTTCATCTACGGACGACTCCCGTCGCAAACCGAATCCATCGACTCGCAGCCAGCTGCGTCGGACGTCCCTAAAGTTCCGGTTTCGGCGATGAAGAAAACGAAACAGCCGAAGGTGACCAAGAAGAAGATACCGCTGTCATGGGACGACGACGCCGGCGGCAGTGACAGCTCCGACATACAGGTGATGGACGCTTCGGCGTTCATCCTCGACGAATTTACGGAGGAAGAAACCAGAACGGTGAACGACGCCGACTCGATGAAGGGAACGCGCGTAGCTCTATATAAAGGCGAAACACTGACAGCCATGCTTAAGGTAAGCGGGAAAAGAGCGGAGCAGGTAAAGCCTATATATGATTATTACCTGTATTAAAATATTAATAAATGTAGGTATTAAGCGGATATACCTCGTTCTTGAATAGGTAAAATGCAGCACGGATGAGATGGGCAATGATTTGAGGGTGCTGATGTTGCTTCGCGAGATTCTCGCCAGATGTGATCAGTTGGGTCATAAAATGAAGGGCAGTGCTGTAAGTATTGAATACAATTCTGCATGTCTTTAGAACCAACTCCTTTCGTTTTCTCCGTTCACTGGAAATCACTGACAACTGTAGAACATCTCTCAAGAAACAGAAAACATTCCCGTAAATAAGACAGATAGACAGTATAGTATCTCTCTCTCTCTCTCTCTCTCTCTCTCTTTGTGTGTGATGTGTGTGTGTGTACGGACGGGTGTTCGTAGAGTAGGTTCTTATTTACGTATGCTGACATTCTCTAGGTGCGCCTGACACCGTTTCATCTGAACAAGATGAAACTAGACGACGGACGACACTCTAAAGAGCGGGCAACCAATGTAGCCAGACAGCTGGGAGGGGAATTGGTGCTTTGTGAGGCTGTATGTCAGAAACACGCCGAGCGGCTACATATTGCCTGCCAGATTAAGGATTCCGGTAAGACAATTAATATAATAAATATTACCGATCAACGTCAACTTACCGAATGGGATTGGGGCATCGATTTAACATCCGAACTAACGCCTGACCTTTGTTGAAATTTCAGTTTACGAAAGGGGCCCTTTCAGCGTTGGTAAGCTCGGCATATTGACCACGCTGTGGAAGAAGCACAAGTATTCGGTAGCGGCGGAGTTTGCCGGACCCTTGTGCGACCACATCTGCTTTTATCGGCCACATCTTTTGGGAAGTACCTCGGAATCGGCGCTGAAGCGAAAGCGGAAGGCCACCGATACGGTGCGACATCTGTTCCAATCCCGTGAACTACTCTCACAGATGTTCAAGACCGATCCAACCATAACTATTGCCGAGGCGGCGCGCAGAAGTTTCGTCGAAATCATATTTTACGCCCTCTACGAATAAAGGTCGAATGATAATGGCGTTACCGCGAAAATGAATCGTAGAAATAGGTCAAGGACGTGTAACCGGCGGGTAATCAAAACTGCATCTGTTCTGATTATCAAATTATAAATGAACGGTGATGAGAGCGTTGTTAAATCTAGACTAACATTCCAATGAAAATAGGGAGCAGTGTATGGCAGACGGGCAAAATTTCGAACTTTTTTGCATATAGACATTCACTCACGAAAGCACACGCAGCATAATACGTATGCACATACCCAAACATCCCCCAACACACACACGGAGAGAGAAAGAAAGGGGGGATGTGAATGTGTATTTTGTAAGTCAAGCTGGATTAATGTATAGAGATCATTGAACGTGAATAACACCTAACAAAAGTTGCTAAACGTCAACTGTGTGCCGTCTTAATAAAATACATCATTCGGTTACATCGATAACGATAACTCCCTGGGCTTATTATAGATGAAAGAAGTGAATCTACCTTTCATAAATATCTAATTATCTGTATATTGGTTATTAATCGTACTACAGTTCGATCTGGAGACACTGTAGGCCTTCATCGGATATAATCGTGTTCAAATGTGTTTGTTGATTTCCACATCCATAATGAATGCCCCACATGTGTTTATTTTTATTTGTTATGTTGTTGCCGATAAGAAGCTTCATTTTGTTCTGTTATTGTTCTTGAAACCTCTGTAATTGTGTGTGTGTGTGTGTGTGTGTGTGTGTGTATGTGTGTTGTCTGTGTGTGCGCGTGTGTATTATTTGTATCCACAATATTGCATGTGATAAGCTTATCATAGAAAACCTTTCTAAATTTTACCCAGTTACTTACTATATAATGTCGTTGATTTTGTGGTGTTTGTTATGCAGTTGATTGTTTTATATATATATATATATATATATATATATAATGCCGTTATGAATAAATACTTCATGTATAATTTGGTGTTCTTTTATTGACTTATACTTCGGGTGTCAGTGGGTGTTGTATAATGGTTATTACTCCTATTATTATTATTATTATTATACAATCTGCTACTTGTTTCTAAAAATTAGACACGCTTAAATGAAATCAAATCCAAATATCTTTTGAAGCTTTCATTTTTATAAATGGCGTTGATGTAGGAAGTGTATGCTCTTTCTACATCAATCCAAAAATACATTAAAAAATCAAGAGTATGCAGCAGTTGTAGTGCTGCGCGTGTGTATAACTGTGTCTGATGTATGAATGCATGCATGCAAGACGTACTAAAATTACATAACAACGCATAAATCATATTGTGATTACTTTTTTTTAATTGACTAAATCGAGATAGGATTTGTAATGAAGACATACGATAAGGATGAAATTGAACGGTGGTCTGTTCCCAGGGTGAAAACTCATGCTGGCACTCGTCCTTTTTCAGTTGCTGTGCCTACTCTTTGGAACTCACTCCCTGAACATGTTAAGTCATCAAATACCATTGTTTATTCCCGTCACCAATTGAAAACTTACCCTTTCGGACTTGCTTATTCCTCCTAAGTTTCCAAAGTTTCCACTGCATCCGATCTTTTGTTAATGAATTTTCCATTGTACCTGGACTATGATTTTGTCCAACCACTAGGTGCGCCACTGAGCTGAATTCTTATTCAGGATATTGGGGCTATAGAAGTTTGTAATTATCATTAACTAATATAGTTAAATAATTGTCATATCGAATTTTTTCGGGAAAATGCGTAAAATAATGCGTATTTTTAATGTTATGAATTTGAGTATTCTGTTTACTGGTGATTAAATAGAAATATATTTTAAAACTTGTATCGCCAAAAACAAATTAGAAAGTTATTTCTTATGCTAAGGCGATAAACATATTGATTTTATATTATTCAGTGGTGTTCGGTGTTCTTAAAAAAGGGAAAGCCAACAATCTCAGAGCAGCTTAGCAAATCATTAATATATAACAGAAAAAAAGGAGAGAGAGCTCAGAAAGATGGAATACATTCGGTGGAAAGCTTTATAACTGTAAATTTGTGAAGAGAACGATCATGAGACGCCTAAATATTTTCGTCTTGATTTCTAAATGGAGATTTATCTGAATTGTATATTCGATGTAGCCTCTTTACTGCACCCGTCTGTCGCTTTATTCTAAAAAAAAGATCATTATCTGACTGATAGAAGCTGTGAGGTATCTGGCCTCTGTTATTAGAGAAACTACATGACCTATTAAGTTTCTAGTTTCATAGACGACGGTCACAGTTTGCGTCGACCTTTCTTACCGAGCTACTCGTGTACTTCTCTTCCTGTTAGAGACTTGTACTGGCTAATGTCTCCTTTTTTCCCACTTATGAGACTAAAATAGAACTGCTGGTTGGTTATAAATGCTACTATGTCGCACCTCGTCTGTGGAATCATCTACGGAATGGACTCCAACAGTGTCCCTCATTTAATATGTTTAAATTAATATTTTTGATGTTGCTTATTTCTATATGTTTTATCATATTAATGTATTTCAACTGTTTATTATTTATACGTGTATAGTTTATGTTTATGTTTTAGTGTAAAGCACTTCAGATCGAATAACTTTTGAAAAGTACCGAGATCCGGGATGCGGCCGGCTCGGCCGTCCGTCCCGGATCTCGGCCTTAGCTAAGTTCTCTCTTTCAAAACTCCGAACTCATGCAGTCTTGTATCTAATCTCCGCTGACTTGGCTGTACCGTTATAAACATTCACTAACAAATCTTTCCTACATTCAACCCACACCCCGAAAACATTTATAGAGTACAAGCCCAACCAAACTCCGCGGCTACGACATCTACACCCGTGCGATCCCAACAACCAGCCGGCCACAAATCCCCAAGCTGCACGGAACGGGTGAACACCAACTTGGCTTTGTTGTTCGGGGAGAATCCCTAGGCTGTCGCTTATTCGGCGCAGCCTCTATGTTGGAGTGGTTGAGAACTCTACACCTCCCCCACCACTCACAGGAGAGCAGTACGGAAAGATGGAGCCGAAATATCCCGAGGGTGGTCACTGCCAGGGTGTTTTACGTCCTCAGGGGGTTTTAACGTCCCCCCTTTATTTTAAATAATTGGTCGGCCACAAATCGTTAAGCACACGAATACACAAGTACACGAGTAGCTCGGTGCGGGCGATTACTTAATTCTTCATAACATAAATTAATTCGACAACCGGCCATGACTTTACAACCGGCCATGACTTTACATTTGTTGAATGAGAGAGGGGGGGGGGGACGTACCTCATTGAACTTTATAAATCATTTATTATTATTATTATTAATACATTATGTGTGTCTGTGATTTTTGTTTGTTTGTTTATTTGTTTGTCTGACATGTGTATTCGCAAAACATTCCGTTTTGCTCAAGAGCTTGATCGAGCTGGCGGATTATTATAATTTTTTTTTTTTGGAACATGTATTAGTTCATACCCACTTAGCCCAGCAAAGTCCAGCCTATCTGTGCCTAACTTCCCCCATACTGATATTAATAGGTTTACAGACGGCGGCAATAGTTAATTATTTCTTCGATTTAACAATTTATGCCGTCATATATGATAAGGAGGGGTCACCATTCCTATATCTGGGATCCTTGGAGTTTAATCACAAGCTGTTTATAATTATTTGGGCTTTAGTCTAGGTATAGATGTTTCTGTTCCTGCAGATACAATGACTATAATTTATGATGTTAATATTAATATATTTTATTATATATATATATATATATATATATATATATATATATATATATATATATATATATATATACATAAAGCCAGACTGAAGTAAAGGAGGTATATGACAAGCATTATTTTAAATCAAAATAATTTGGCATAGAATAATGGAAAACCACAAAATAAATTAGAAAGCTACGTAAGACTTAACATGGAAATAAAACTGTTCATGCGAGATCAATGGGTGGAGGTAAGTGAAATGCACAGGCTCAGATCTCGGGGCCATCCACTCCAGGATCAACACATGCCTGCCTAGCAATGGTTTTGTTGGTGCATTACGGCAAATATCATATATATATATATATATATATATATATATATATATATATATATATATATATATATATATATATATATATATATTTGATTATGTCTATTATAAGGATTGTCTCTCAGGCGGATATAATGGCTCGGCTAGTTCTTGTAGCTTCGTTATCAGACTGGATACAGCTCCATCAGGTCATGGGAATTTGTTTAGCTACATCTCCTCGTATAAATGATATGTATTTTTATGTCCATCAAATTTTTTATATATATATATATATATATGTGTGTGTGTGTGTGTGTGTGTGTTGTTGTGTGTGTGTGTGTGTGTGTGTGTGTGTGTGTGTGTGTGTGTGTGTGTGTGTGTGTGTGTGTGTGTGTGTGTTTACCACATGGTCGTAGCACTAGTACTATAAGTATACAGCTGAGTTACCCCACTGTAGAGACATAACAGATATAAAATAGTTCAATAATGGTTTGGTTCTAGCTGGCATAAAACGGGGAGTATTTAATATTAATGTAAACATTTAGAGAACCAGAATAAATACTACTTTGACGAAACATTATGATGCCATTAATATGCGTTCTAGGAATGTTGCCAACGTGAAAAATAAGTTATAAATAGCTATATTATGCAAATATGGATTTGTTTTTGTTATCGTACAAATTCGATTGCATTTTATAAACATGTGTAGTATTTTTTTTAAATATGATCAATAGAAGCGATTTAGAATGATAAGTTTATGGTATCAGTAAACTAAAAAGTGAAATATCTAGATATAAAAATACAGTGGAAAGCTAACTCTGTTTGTCGAATTATTTCACGGTGACGTTCTGCATTTTCAAGAGTCCAGCGAGAAAGTCGAATTCATTAGGTAATTTAGAAATTGTTTTAGCACTTTATATCGTATTGTATCCTACCTACGTAATTGTTATTGGTTAAATATGGTTGCCGGTTCTTTATTATTAACCAATGACTCTGACAAATATCCTTATTATTGACAGTCTAGATAAATTATTTTATTATGTTCTTCATCAGTTCATGCCATGTTATGTTATGATGTTACAATGACAGTCACTGTGACAGCATGACTGACTGACGCTCTAAGACTCTTAGTGTACGGGAAGTAAACAATGGTTTGCCCTGTACTTCTATCCCAGTTTGGCATTATATATATGAGAGCTCTGTTGAGTTACGGGCACACCTGTCCCCTCAAACTAAAGTCTGTTTATTACTAATTGCACATAAAATGACATGACATGTCGATATATCATTATCATATGATATAATGATATTTTTTGGCAGTTCCATTCGACCTTGATATAAATACCTATTCGCCCTTTATTGTTATTCTCCCTTAATAAAATGAACTATTTGCCTTTGTGTTATATAATATATATATATATATATATATATATATAATTGTCCGTCTGAGATGACATGTGGCCTGGTCAGATCACATTGTTAATGTTGCATTACAGCAACATGTACAAATAATGACTGTGAGTGCTGGCACCGACAACTGAACTTAAAAATCCACTGACACAACTTGCCATTCTACCAACTGGTTAACTTGTTCCACCAAGAGCCCAGCTTTGTGGATGTACAAGCACAGTTGATTGCCGATGGAAAATTGAAGCAGGTGCAATGCATAAAATATAAAAATCAACAGACAAAGATCTTTGCATTGTGGAATGATTATGTTGTGAAATAATTGGATGGAAAAGTGCTTAATTCTCCATGAGGTCAGCAAGATCTACAAATCATGCACACAGATTTAAATATCTGCTGTATACCAGAATATATTTTGCTGCTGTTGTCAATCTATTTTTTATTTGGTAATAAATTGTAGTTGAACTCTTTATGAAAAAATTGTATTTTAACTAACTGATGATGGGGGAATAAAATTGAAAGAGATGGTTCCCAAAGGCTAATATAAGAGTTATTAAGATGGGCGAATAAAATCCAAGGCGAATAGTCCAGTTCCTGGCTGTGTGTACATGAGCCATATGTTTAGACCTGTACTACTGTAGTCTAAACATACGGCACTCATTATGCGTTTGCCTTTATTTCTGGCTATGTGAGTTGTATTTTTAATGTCATTCGTCTAAAAGTTAGGCAGGTGATAATATGATATGTGCATGATTTTCACATGTGAACTGTATGTTTAGAGTTCAGCTTCCCTCAAAGTGTAAGGCATGACTGCTGTGTTTTTAGTACTGGGATCTAAAAGTATGTGAGGTTTTTTGGCACACTTGTGCTTGGTGATGTACCAGCTCTTGGTTTGAGTGAAATGCAAGCATGCGTCCTGTCTCTGCCTCCATTGTTGGCTCAAGACTGGATCATGCTTGTGTTGTAGCAGATATTTGAGCAATTCCTCAACAGAAACACATTGATAATCAGATTACTATCTTGTGCCACTACAATAAACCCACAGACTGCTGTAAAGAATTTTTTTTTGATCACTGCTTTTGCATTTTATGGGGACCCAGACATGCCTGGCATGGTGACCCCAGTCAACCTTCTGATGACATTGAGTCCATCCACTGCTGAGTGTGAAAGGCAGTTCTCCTCAATGAACAGCATTAAAACTTCATTGAGGAATTCCCTTGGTCAGTAAAATCTATGTGATTTGATGCTAATCGCAAGTGATGTCCCATTACCCAAAGAATTTCTTCCAGGGCCTCCCTGGTGAAAAGATCATAAACTATTCAAGAATTGTGCATGAATAGTTCACGCACAGAATTCATGAATGGTTCTTGAACATGAAATGGTCCTATTCATGAAAAGTTCATGAACTTTTCAAGGCACAGAGTTCAGGAACTGTTCATGAACATTTTAATGCACATGGTGATGATGGTCCATGAACAGTTAATGAATGGTTCTTGAACATGAAATGGTCCTATTCACTGTAAATATGCACATTTCAGTAAGTGACAAACTCCAGGCTAATTAGTTTCATTATTTATTTTATCATAAAAATAACAATCATTTCTCATGTAAATAAAATATAATTCAACTACCTGGTTTAAACATTTCTGAACTCAACTAAAATTTGGAGCTCAGCTCTGGGAAGACTGACACTGGGCTACATGGTTACGCCTTACGGTAATAGTAGACCTCTAGATCTATTACCTAGCATTATATTTACAATTGATACCACTAGACTAGATCAACATGACTAGAGTCTATAGACTATACTATTACTATACTACATAAACTGTTGATTAGATCTATATGCTATCTCAGTATCTGTTTAAAAAATATATACAGTATAATAGTCAAATAGAAATCTGAATGTTACTTAGATTAGAATTAGATCTATGTAGATCTAACAGTATCATTATGAGTAGAGTCTAGATCTAGATATAATCCCTTGTTAATGCCGTCTCCTGCTCTCCTTTACGATAATCGGAAAATCCTTTCTTGGTGTAACAATGCCTGTGTATTTAACAATACTCAACAGGCTCTCCAACACCCAATCAACTAAAATATACATGCTGATTTAAGATGGTCACACTTGAAAACTTCTTAAAGCTGTTATAAACAACACTTGTATGCTGCTGCTCTTAAACCACTCAACCGTTTAAAACAAAACTCACGGTCGCGCTTTTATCTCGTTTACCAGTCACATCACCGGAAAATATGCCATAGTTTCGAACGATCAGAGCGAGAGTTCACGCATGCGCTTTATAGGCCTAATTGTTTTTACTTCTAAACACGGCACTTGGTAAGGGGACAGGTTCGAACCCATTAAGAGGTTGAAACTTTTCCAGAGATTAATTTCTCGACTCACAACATCATGGGTGGCTAACCACATTAAGTGGCGCTGCCTTTTCCATTGAATTATTAAAAATAAAGGGGGACGTTGTCGTCAAAGACCTCCTGAGCCGAGGACGTAAAATAATTAAATACTCTGGCAGTGACCACCTTCATGGTATTTCGGCTCCATCTTTCCATACTGCTCCTCTTTGAGTGGTGGGAGAGGAGATCCTCAACCACTCCAACATAGAGGCTGTGCCGCATAAGTGACAGCCTGGGGATTCTCCCCCAAAACATAACAAACACAAAGAATCCGAGATAGAAAACATGTTCTTAGTTTAATTATGAATATTTGACTTAGAATTTGATTAGAATTGACAGTTAATGATCTTAAATGTTGGTATTTCATCCTAGAAACTAAATAATATTATGCCGAAACTTAACTTGTTTCATATGTTTTGTTCTCAGTAAAAAAATATTTATGAATGGTATCTAATGTTTATGAATGGTATATGAGGTTCTTGGAATGTTCTTCAACAATTCTTGAACTAGGTTCATGAACACTTTATGAATGGTTCATGAACCTTTCCAGATTCATGAAATATTCTTCAACCATTCATGAACTTGTATGGTGAACTGTTCATGAACTATGGTTCATGAACCAGTCATGTGAACATTTCATGAGTAGTTCATGAATAGTTCAAGAATGTTCATGAACAGTTCATCAAGTCATGAATTTCATTTCACCGGGGCTGTTATATGTGGTAATGGGGGTTGTCACCACAACCATCACAAAAATAAAACTGCTGGCCACATTGTGGACATCACCGTTAATTTATTACAGGATGAACTATGAACTACAAATACAGTTATTGTCTTTATTACACAAATTTATGATCATCTCCGTCAATCCCAGTGCAATTTTAATAGCTAATAATTTTTGTTGGGCTAGTGGATTTACATTTTACTAGCCATGGGGCTAGTTGGTATTATCTGAGTTTTCAAATCTGGTGTGGGCATATCTGAAGGGTGTTTTATGTTTGACTTCGCTTCATTACATTTGGAGATCGTTCGGCCCAGTTAACCTACCATTCGCACAAAAGTGGCCGTAAAACATCAGTCATCATCCTAGTATTTTGTCCTGTAAAATAATATTTCCTTGGCTCTGGGAACCTTGACTTTAGTACAATCAAGCCATTTATCTCACTAATTTTATTATTTTGGCTTAATCCAGTTAAATAATATTAAAAATATTATGTAAGACATAAAGACTTTGTAAATAGGCATGAAAATAGACTTTGGTATCTATATCTGATCAATTATATATATTTCACTGATACAGTCCTCTACAATTCACCTAATGCCTTTGTGTCTATCTAGAAACCAACATAATTTCGATTTGAAATGAATTTCATGTGGATGTATTCCATGCCATATGATGAGAAGGGTTTCTGGGCATATTTTCTAAGATATCTTCCCCAGTGAACATTCTGTAAGATGTGAGTTAATTTTATCTGAACAAAATTTCAAATTGTGCACATCAAGTATATTTTGCGATAGTTGGAACAAAATCGCCACATCTCTGCCTATTAGAGAGTCTAGATCTATAGTCTTACTCAATAAATTACGATTAATTTTCATCAAACTGTTATTTGGATCTCACAGACATGCCAGTCTTTATGTAATAATACTTGATAGTCACGTGCCGGTACCTCCAGATGATTAGCGATAACATAGGAATCACTGTTCACATTGCAAACCTTGCTTGCAACTTGCTGTGAAACACTTAATTAATAACACTTGCCAGTTGAAAATAACACTTGCTAGTTGAAGTTACAATCAGGCATGTTTGGTGTGACAAGTTTGTTTATTAGTTATAACATCAAGCAAAATCTGTGTGTGTGTGTCTGTCGCTGCCAATGAAAAAATTTATAGGCCTATTGATATATTTACGATGCACTTGCTGACACCATGAGTTAGAAATGACTTGGGCAGCTTTTTTGCGCATAACGACGATGATTAGGATTTGAGGGATGTTACTCACTGATTTGATGTGTCTTGAGGGATAGGCCACTTCAAATAGCACTCGATTGTGCTGTCAATGTAATCTGTTTCCAGCAATAAATAAAACAAACAAGAAAGGGAACTATTAATTAAGCATATTTTGATGAAAGATAACAAAATATGAAACATAGCTTCACAATTATAATAAAATGTGATATATTTAGGTGACTCAGAAAGCCACATTTCAGCATCCTGAAGTATTAGCCCCATTTTAATTATTTCCTAAAATGTTCTTAATGCATTAATATTGTTTTATATTTATCTCCAGGAAACATTTAATGCCTGGAATCACTAATATATTAATGTAGTGTAATCCAATGACGATCGAATTCACCATGTTGGTCTCAGCAAGATAATAACCATGGCAACATGTAATACACAATCTGAAGCTGATGTGACGAACAATGCTTGTGATATAGAAACAAAGTTCTTTGTTGGTGATGAATGTACAGATGGATCAGATGAGGTAAGACGACATACTTATTGAAGTATATCCATAATAGTATATTATGATGAGCAATATTATCTCTTGCTCTCACTCTTTCACTCTATATGTTGGGCACCTCCATGGTCTAGGGGTAGCATGTTGGACCAAAAATCACTACCACCATGTTCGAATCTTGGCATGGGATATATCTGAAGATTGTTTCATCTTTTGTTTCGCTTCATTACCTTTGGAGTTCGTTCGGCCCATTTAGCCTACCATGTGCACAAAAGTGGCCATAAAACACCAATCATCATCATTACACTGTACATGCAATGGCATATGAATTATCTTTGTGTTATAGTATTTTTGTGTTTGCTATATGAAGTTGCGCTAACGGTGACAGACAAGAAAGCTGCTGATAAATTTATTACGACAAAATTACATTTAATTTTAAAAGTCACAATTTTTGATAATTAAATACAAATATCCACCAGTTGGTGAAATGTAATGATGATATTGCTATAATAGAAGTTAAAAGTTTTTAATGTAATCCGCATTTATTTCTTAGTTGTCTGAAATGTTGACATCCAGCTCACTTCCATCAAAAAGGAGAGCACATACTTGTTCAGCTGCAATATTAACAATGATTTGCTATTAAAATCCACTCCAACAAACTTTTAATGATTACTTTTCATTTATGCTGTATTCAAAATTTTTAAATAAGAATATTTTGAATATGGCAGATGTGACAAAGGTCTTAGATATATAGCTAATATATTTCAAAAACAAATTGGCTAAGTTGCACTCTTGGAGGTATACCAGTTGCCTGGTATGATAAATAAAGGGTTTAATGTGGAATATAGACATAAATATAGGTATTGATAAGAGTAGGACCCAAATATTTAGCCCTCATGAACCTATACTCTTATTCACACTGATGGATAATTCCTTTTCATTTTATTTAACACTTCACCCTTGTAAAAAATAAATATGTTAATGGTCATTATTGTCACCAAGTTAAATTTGTGTAATACCTTTTACCACATTTGATACCTACTGTCTAGGGATTTATGGTGGATGTATTTCGCAAAAGATGCAAAAACACTTACTTCGAAATAATATCTTCATCTCCATCTTTTTCGGTATGGATGCAGAGTGTGGTCACGTCATTGTGGTTGTAGGGTTGTGGTGTATAGCGAAACTTGACACCCACTGATCTTTAACACAAAGTCACAAACACATTTTATCGGTTATTTCCGTTGTATTTCCTGATTCCGTAGCCGAAGACAGTTGATTCATGTGAAGAGAAACAGGTTATTGTTGGCATTTGTGCCATGGAAAAGAAGTCTCAGTCAAGGCCGATGTTAGAAATACTGGAACGGTTACGACGATTTGAGTACATTCGAACCGTGGTCTTTGAAGAACAGGTCATACTTACAAAGCCAATTGAAGAGTGGCCAGTGTGTGACTGCCTCATTTCATTTCATTCGAAGGGATTCCCGCTGGATAAAGCAGTTAAATATGCTGAACTTAGGGAGCCAATGGTTATTAATGATTTGTATATGCAGTACAGCATCATGGATAGGTTTGTTATTTCTTATAATTAACATCAATATTCATTACATGATTAAATTCGGAGTTTGGTTTTAATTGAGTATAATTCTTCTGAGGTGCTCATTTCTTTTATTACTTAAATATATTTTAATTTGGAATTTATTCCTTACAGGAAGAAAGTACATGAGATCCTTCAAGAACACGGTATAGCTCAACCACGGTATGCTGCATTGGACAGAAGCGCTGGAAATCAAAGTAAATATATGTATAACATCGATTGATCTTCACTCCGTTCAGTAATAATTTTTAGGAAAACAAACAAAATTGTTTAATGTATTTTCTGTTAAATAATTGTCTGGAGATATTTTTGTTAATTAGTATAACTATTTATACAGTTCAAGAAACATTCCTACCCGTTCACTGTAAATTAATCCCTAATTGTTGTGGATACTTAAAGGTTTTAACCAGAACTTTGTGGAAAAAAGTCTGTTAGCAGATGGCATGAAAAGAGGATGGGGTGGACCAAATTCTTGAATTTTTTTTTATCTGCAGATATTGATTTTGTAGAGACAGAAGATTCTATTGAAGTAAATGGAGTTGTGTTTCAAAAGCCATTTGTAGAGAAACCAATAAATGCAGATGATCACAATGTGTACATCTACTTCCCCGTTAGTGCTGGGGGCGGCTCGCAAAGGCTTTTCCGCAAGGTCAGTTTGCTTGACATACATTCTTTTAAGTCTTTTAAATTTGGTTATCCAAATGACTTATATTGGATAAATCTATTTTGTTTTGAGTTTTATCTGAAGTTTAGCTTTGTTTTATGCACTTTATTCTCTGTAATATTAATGGTAAACCTTGTTTTTGTTAAAGCAGTAAAATGTATCTATTGCTTACTTTACAGATTGCAAATAAAAGCAGTGTTTATTCTTCAATAAATACTGTTAGGAAGATGGGTTCATATATTTATGAAGATTTTATGCCAACAGATGGTACTGATGTTAAGGTATGTGGCAGTTCAGTACCAACGTGAAATAAATATTGAGTCATTATATTTTAACAACCAGAGCTGGTGATTATTAATAAACATTATAACTTCTTTTCTCATTCAAGGTTTATACGGTTGGTCCGGATTATGCCCATGCAGAAGCACGCAAGTCTCCTGCCCTTGATGGTAAAGTAGAACGAGATAAGGATGGTAAAGAAATCAGATATCCAGTGCTTTTGTCAGCGAAGGAGAAACTTGTGGCTCGTAAAGTCTATATGGCTTTCAAGGTATTGATATCTTTTAATGTGTAGAATAAATCAAATCAGACAGGCGGCCAGAAACAGAATCTCCTGTACATTGGCAGGTTTTCCTAACCCAAGAATAAACTTCCATTTAGTGTCCAATATATTTGCTGTCGCTTATGAAATTTCCAAAAATATGATTTTACCTTAGGTAGCATTCAGTTTAGGTGAGAACACAGTGGCATCTGTGTTAGTCATATTGTCAAAATTCATCATTATAATTGGATTAAAGTGAACCAAAAAAACAACAAGAAAGTATCTCATGTTCTCAAATAGAGAAAATATACAATAGTAGATAAATGCAGTAAAGTGGTGTGCAGTTAGATGTGTTTTATTTTATTTATAAGCAGTGAAGAGTTTAGAACCGAAATTGAAGTAATCAGTTAGCAATATTTTTTAAGATATGCTTTTGTTTCAGCAAACTGTGTGTGGCTTCGATCTACTGCGAGCCAATGGCAAGTCTTATGTTTGTGATGTGAATGGGTTTAGTTTTGTGAAGACTTCGCCGAAATACTATGATGACTGTGCCAAAATACTTGGGTATGTAACACTTAGCATATCATATCAGTAGGTGAAATTATTCTATTTGATGTGATATTTCACTCTCAACATCCATCTCCCATTATGGTCACAAAGGTAATATATATATTTATCTCTGCATTTGTATGCCGTACTATCTTGTATGTACCTATCCTTGCCGTACTATCTTGTATGTACCCATCCTTGACATTCTGGTTCACTGTGTTATTGCAGAAATATGATATTGCGACAGTTGGCACCTTCTCATCACATTCCTTATTCTATAACATATCAGCCAGAAGATATTCCAATTGTTCCCACTACTTATGGAACAATGTAAGCATAACCCATTATATAGTATATGTTTAGCCACAAGCTGTATTCTCAGTCATTGATACATATGTCATTCTTATTGCCAGTCATATGTGTATAAAAATGGTCTTCTACTTTTCAAATACTTGCTCTCTTATTTTACAATATCATCTGAGAAGCCTAAAAGCTTTGGAATTCATTTCAAATGAGAAGAAACTTAGTTTTAAAGTAATATTCCAAAGCTTAGGAAAGTTGATTCTAAAATTGTAGTGTATGTATAAAATTGCAAAATTTATGATTTGCAGGATGGAACTGCGCTGTGTTATAGCAGTGATAAGGCATGGCGACCGAACACCAAAGCAGAAAATGAAGATGGAAGTCAGGCACAAAAAGTAATGTGATTCTCATGTCTCAAATATTCATTACAAAATAATGTAATTGATTTGGTGAGGTCCCTTAATTATGAGTTATTTTATTTGGTTAGTATGTGTCTTCAAGGTTTTTTGAACTGTTCGAGAAGTACAATGGTTACAAGTCGGGGCAGCTGAAGCTGAAACGTCCAAAACAACTGCAGGAAGTTCTTGATATTGCACGAGCCTTGCTTATGGAAAAACACAATAAGAGAAGTGATGAATTTGAGGAAAAACGATCAAAGCTGAAACAACTTAAAGCTGTACTAGAAATGTAAGTATTATCTTGTTTACTGTCCTTCAAAGAATACTTTATAAATATGATATATAAATGTTTTTATAAATAAAGTTTCTTGTTTCTTAATTATATCATTAATCTTATTAGAAGTTTGTGTAATTTAACTGAAATGTTATCTTGATAGTGTTGTGTATGAACTTGTGCTTCATTTAAGAAATTTAGCGTTTACCTGAAATCTGATGTTCCTTTAATTTTGTATAAAGTTTGCAATTAATCTGTTCCATTCCTCCATACTAAGATGCATGCATTTATTTGTTGGTCACTTTGTGTGAGAGTTCTGCACTAAAATGTGAACACTACATTACTTGTGCGATCGGAACTAGGGAGACACGTTACCACCTGTAATTATTAGATGTCACAGTTAACCAATACCTTTCTATGCATTGTTAACATCCATTTCTACAAGCCAGTGCTGTTTGCTGATTTGTATGCTATGGTTGACTTAGTCTTTTTTTGTTATGCTTCTGTGCTTCACTTGATCTACCTGATTCTAGGTATGGTCACTTTTCTGGGATAAATCGCAAAGTACAACTGAAGTATCAGCCACACGGGGCTCCAAGAAGATCCTCCGATGATGATGATGGTTGGTATTCATGTCACATATATTTTCCTCTGATGTGAAAACAGTACCTTGGTTTGGCCTCTGTGTTTTATTTGCATGCAATGCTTAGGAAATATCATTCAAGCTGTAGTTATTGTTATGCTGTTTATGCTGCCAAAGAAGCGGTAAACATTTAGGGAAAAATTAGAGTACTGCAGAATTCAATTATGAAAGTAGTGGATAGGACAGTAGAGCTGCCAGTGTTGCAAGTATCAGTGTACCTCTTATCGTAAACATTACTAGTCAAACCGTTACTGCAAAGATCGTGCCACAATGATAACAGAAAGAAGATATCTTCGTACAGTCTACAGATAACACATACAGTTCAGCAATTTATAATTTTAACAATGTTGTTATGGTCAACTTTTCTTCTGACACAAATTATAAATGCTATCTTTCCATGTAATTGGTCTCTGAAAAAGGTATGATCATGAAGTAGGATCAGTTTTTAATAGATGTTATTGTTTGATTCAGAAGAGTCTTCTTTTAATTTTTATGAGGATATTTCCTGAAGTCTGTTATATTAGTATGTTTTCTCCGTGTTACTGGTAATGCATAGGCTGCTAGAATATTTTATATTGAACATTATCTTCATGGTCATCACGGCAGTTGTTGATCATCGTCCTTCTGCAGGGGCGGTAGTATTTATTTTTAGTTCAATAAGCACATAACCTAGTAATAGGCTATATCAGATGTTTAATCGTTATTGTTCCCACTTCCTTTTATTGAAATAGCTGTAGAATCAGAAAAATGACCGACTAACATCTAAGCAATATGGATAAGTGATTATATGTTATCCTTTGTTGATGATTTGTTATAAACTTCTGTATCCTTATTAATGTCTTTCAGAAAATTCAAGTTAGTTATATATTTTGATTTCAGGCTCGCCATGTGAACTTTCCGGTAAAAAGTTTACATTTACACTTTACTTAGGTGTTAGTCCTATAATATCAGCTAATATATGTTTCGATTGTCATCTAACCTTCTACGTGTCCTTCATCTGAGCACCAACTCATTTGGTTAAAGTGTTCGTTAAGGGAATATACGTCAAATATTGCCATGTATATTACAAAGGCCATTGCATGCAAATACTTATTCATTCACCGAGGCAAAATTATTTTCTTAGCTAGTGTACAGGTTTATCATACGTTAATTTACAGATCTTATAAGTGGCGAGTAGGCTGTACAAATATTTATTTAATAAGTACAAATAATTTTAAAAAACAATTGGGGGGGGGTTAAGTATGATCGAGTGAGTAATTATTACAAATGGTTGATGTGTTTCTGACATTTAATTAGATTAGTTTAGTTATCATCTTATCTTTAGTTTGTCCACCTATACCTGTACACTTATGCATGCTGATTTGTTATGTAGCTATAATTGTAACCGCGTCCTAATTCGCCATTTGACACATCGCTATTCAGCTCGCTTTGTGTGTTTTCATTACTGGAAGTTGGCCATCTTTATCCACGGCTTACTTTATGTGGCCTACTTGCTGGAGCCATATTTATATATAACAATAGATTGAGTAGCTGGCATTGTGTTGTAACTGTAAATTTTAGGTACCGATTTTCTGGCATCAATCGTAAGGTGCAACTGAAGTATCAGCCACATGGTTATCCACCTTCTTCAGATGATGGTTTGTACTAGCTGTATTTTTTGGCACTATAATTGATGAAGTTTTGCGTGCACACACACACACACACACACTGATGCTTTCTCCTGTTTCCTGCTCATTTTCTAAAAGTAATTTATGCCTCAGACTAATCATGTCATACTCAGAAGTTTTGCTTGCTCATTAGAACTTGGCCAGTTTTATGCTTTTCTCAATGTTTATTCGCTGTAGAAAAATTGCATTAGTATGTTATTTTAGAATCATCACTTATAAAGGGATGTTGGTTGGCTGTAGATGACCCATAAATGTAATAGCTGAATTGATGGATACTAAATGCTGGTCTGATTAGCTAATTATTGATGAATATAATAATAGATTCCTTTTTGGGCTTTTCACTTGTTCTTTTTTTATTAGTGTGTGTCATATGTTGTACTTGCTCTCTCTCCTTTCCAAATGAATTTGTATTGGTGTTATGGTTCTGAGTCTTCAGTTGGTGTGAAATTATGGGAGCTCAATAATGCACAACGACATTATCTAATATTCCACGTTGTAAATACATCACAAGCTGTATCTTATAAATACTACATAAGAATGAAAAGATGTTGCTTAGAATTAGATTATGCATCACTGATGGTAAAAATTCAGGTTAGTCATTTTTTTTAAATATCTTGAGCTTTTCACATTTTATCTTGCACTTATATATATATATATATATATATATATATATATATATATATACCATTAGCTAGGTACTGGGCCAATACTTATTCTAGCACCACATATTAATTTTGTTATTGTAGTTGTTTAGCTATATTAATCACAATGAAACAATTAGAGTGTGTAATGTATTCTTTCCATTGTACAGACATAGAAATAACTGTAATTCGTAAAATATAGTAATTATAACTGATAGAGCACTCTTGATTTAGTGTTTTTTATGCAAAATGTTAATACTTGAAATAGAACATTTTTATTGGTGTGCAGTTAGGATTGTTATTGATGACAGATTTGAGTTTGTATAAATGTATTTTTGACATTCTATAGGTGTTTGTTTTTATCAAAATTATCTATTTTGAATGTTGAAATAAACAAATTGAATACGATTATTCAATTATTTTCATTACCATTTGGATAATTCATCCATATATTATTTTCTTTACAGATGGTCCGAGGGACCCATCCCTGGTGTTAATATTAAAATGGGGCGGGGAACTAACACCTGCAGGCAAGATCCAGGCTGAAGAACTTGGCAAGGCCTTCAGGTGTATGTATCCTGGTGGGCAAGGTAATTTATTGTGTGTTGTTTATATTTTGTGGTCTAATGACAACTTAGATCGGTGGTACGTAAATTTGTTCGGTGATTGCATGCCGGGCAATGGGTAGTATTTTGGTCGCGTGAAGAGTTTATATGCAAGCATTGTTGTACATTAGCATTTAAAGATGATTAATTAAATGATGGCAAACAATAATCAAACAAACTGGCTCACTTGGTGCCAACAGTCACAGGTTCGAACCCCACAAGAGGTCGAAACTTTTCCAGGGATTAATTTCTCCGCTCAGCACATCTTGGGTGGCTGACTACGTTAAATGGCAGTGCCGTCTCCATTGAATTATTAAACATAAAGGGGGACGTTTAAAAACCCCTGAGGACGTAAAACACTATGGCAGTGACCACCCTCAGGGTATTTTGGCTCCATCTTTCCATACTGCTCCCCGGTGAGTGGTGGGGGAGGAGGTTTCTCAACCACTCCAACATATAGGATGTGCTGAATAAGCGACAGCCTGGGGATTCTCCCCAAACAACAAAACGTAGTAGTTCATGTGAAGTCATAGTGGGTAGTCATAGAAAACAACTACCAGCTCTTTTAATTGTTTAAATATAGTCAATTAGTAATTATCTGTTCAGTTAATAGACCTTGCCAAGTAATTTTCGCTGGCTTTTACACTTTGAGTCACTGCCCAGAGCAGCAGAGTATTTTTGGTCCAATTAGCACACCCATTTGTTTATTAGAATTATGCCATTTATGCCATGAGTCTACTGCCAGACGATGGCAAACGTTCTACATGGAAAATGGCCACAAATAAAACAAATCGTTGAAGATATCACTGACTTGTCCTGGTAAAATGATAGTATTACAGCTACCTTGTCCATTTTTTGATATTTTTATAAATGGCCAAAGATGTGCATTGAAGAAACACTATGGGAAAGACACTGCCTATACGTAAACTTTCACTACAAATACGGCAATCCGCTTGTACACAGGAAATGTGTTCTGCGAACTACCACATAGAACTTCCAATTTAATCTATTTTGTTTACAAATCAATCTTCTTTGAATAGAAATATATTAAATATCACCTTAACTTGCATTTTCCTTTACTGACTTTATATGCCATTTACTCTTTTTACTAAAATACCTTTAACTTACCATCTTACTTACTGTTTATTATTATTTATATAAACTGTTGTTTAAGCATGAACTGTTCATTGGTTTATTTATATAAGTAATGGTTTATAATGAGTATTCCTTTCAGTGTGTGTGTGTGTGTGTATGTGTGTATGTTACGGTTAATCTGTATAATCAGGTAATATATTACCTTAAATATTTGGGTAATACATCTATTGCTAACTGAGATTTAATACAGATTACCTGAAAATATACATATTACCCGATTATACAGATTAACTGTAACATATATATATATATATATATATATATATATATATATAATAATAGTATATATAGTTGTTATTGGCATGGCACATTTGATATCTATTCAGCGATTAGTAACTCTGTCATATGTAATAATTTCAAAACTCATAATTTTAAATGTGATCCCCACATGAGTTAATACTATCTGTAGATAGAAAGTTTAATACTGATTAATTTCATCATGGTTAGGTGACTATGGTGCCCCAGGTTTAGGCTTGTTACGGCTACACAGCACGCAGCGTCACGATTTAAAGATCTACGCTTCGGACGAAGGCCGAGTACAGATGACAGCGGCAGCATTTGCTAGGGTATAAATTGATGTTTGCCTATTCATTTTCTAATAGTAAGGTTGAGCTGCAGATTCAGATGGAAATGAGAATATATCGGTGTCGGACGAAGGGAATTTGAATACGATGACAGCATTTTGTATGTTTGCAGGGATTTCTAGCCTTGGAAGGAGAACTGACTCCTATCCTCGTCCAGATGGTGAAGAGTGCTAATATGAATGGGCTTCTAGATAACGATAACGAGTCATCGAAGTACCAAAACATGTAAGCATAGATCTCTACCTTCTTTAGAGTTCTAAATTGCCTAGAAGCATACAACGTATATGTTACTGTAGAGCGATACTTTTTTTTTAAACAGTGCTACTTTACTATACTTTACTAACTGCTGCAAAATTTACTGAATAAGTGATGAGTATTTACGTTTTTGTGCTTCAGATATATGTTTTGGTTATCAGTTTTAAACGACAAGCACCATATATTATTTATCTTAGGAATGAAACAAAACGTTTACCGTATTCTTCCGTGTATTTTGTGCATTCAAGTATAATGCACACACCTTTTAGACCAGAAAAATGTCTCAAAAAGCCATACAAGAAACTGGGAAAATCTGCATCAAATATATTTATTTCCATGAAATAAATTGATCTGTTGCCAAGTGAATAGTAAATGGATCACGACACCATGGAGACGTTGGGAGACGGCATTCATATGTGGCCCTGGCTCGTCCAACCTGACATCAGTGCCATTCCAGTGACGTTGATATATAGGTGTGCTGGAGGCTACTAGTAGCCTAATATCACTCACCTAACACATGTGTCACCCGTGAATAAACACGCATGTGGCTTTGTACAAACTGTGGAATACACAGAAATTGATGAAACAACACATACAGTATTAGTAAAACTTTAATTAAAATTTTATTGCATAGAAAATGTACGATCAAAGTCAGAAGGTAGATCTACTGGGTTTTCTCTGTAACAGGTCTGGAAAAAAGCGGGAAACTTACTTGTGATTTATACCACGCACCCTCAAAACAAACAAGGAAAACAGTGGAAAAAATCTGTGCATTATACATGCAAGAATACGGTAATTGTAGGGACTGAGTTAGCTTGTTTATTTTAGTTTGTTGTCATTTTCTTATCATATTTTTCCAAACAAATCTTGGTTTCCAGTTTCATTTTGAATTTTTTTCTCACTTATTACCATTAGCCATATTTTCAACATCGATGGCTTCATTAATATAGTTGTAATCTGTACTGAGAACAATTCCATGTCCTCCTCTCCTCCATTAGTCATAACCCATTTCTCTTCCTGTAAAACATTTAGTGTCTGTTTCTATTTCTTCATTTCTACTCCTTCACTGCTTTTGTTATTCAGCATACGTAACTGAGTTCACTTTCTACTTTTTTTTAGTATTCATAAAATATGCTGCACGTAAGTTGGCCTTCTTGTTTGACTTTCTTTGAAAATGAGTCAGTGAACGTTTTCTCCCTGTGTGTCTTCATACCCGGATCCCCCATCACTTTACACATCGGTTTAGCTTGCCTTCGTATGATGCCGATCTTCTTATTAAGCATTGGCCATAACTGTTATTACTAGTGAGATGAAATCGGTGAAATTTCTGCACTGTGTAAATACCCCCTTTGTGATTCTACCCTGCTTGAATCCGCTGAACTGCTAGTGATTCAAAATGCAAACTTGGATTATTTGATTGAAATACTTTTCTTCTTCTCGTAAATGATACCCTACCTGACCACGTGATTTTATTGCTCAGCTGTGTGGTACAACCAGAACTTGCAGTTGAAGGAATAGAAACAAGATGATCCCCTTTATTGACTGTCTCTAAATTACTCTCTCATTCCACACCAATATTATTTAAACCGCTGGGTTCATTTATGACTCTGAAATTTTGCTTTTTGATATCTATTATTTTTCTGCTATGTAGAATATTAGTGCAGTTTGTTTATATTGACAACTTGGCACTTTCCTTCGTGGCTTATACGATTATTGGTTTTCAGATTGTATTTAAATTACCCTTTTTTGTAGTGCACAAAGTTCTGGCAACTATCTCTCGAGTCGGTCGTCCGTATCCATAACCTAGCTTGTTAATGTAGTGTTCCATGTGATAGTCTTGATAAGGAATTATCACAAACCACTCGCAGAAAACTGTTTATTGATTCCCACACATCAAATGGTGGAGGATGCCATTATAATGTGTACTGACTTGTACAAAAGCAATTGTACTTTTTGTTCTTTATTTGATATTGCTATATAATGGCTATCCATAATGGAAGTAAGACATTACTGGGTATATTCCAAAGTGAATGATAGGTTTTTTTTGGCAGAAGGTTTAATTTTGTATAACTACTGGTTTAATTCCTAGCTAATGGTATCTGTTTTTTCAAGCCATCACAGGTTAATTATATGTCATACTGAAATATATATATATATATATATATATATATATATATATATATATTAATTACAAGTGAACAAAAAATAATTAAATGTCTATTCTGATTAATGCATCTGCATGTAAATAGTTAGTTTAATATAAATAAGACATTTTACTTCATCTGGTAAATAGATATTTGTTTTGTTAAAGAACAAAACTTTGACATGAAAAGGAAGCAGCGTTTTCACCTTAAAAATTTTGTTTTGTATTTTGGCTGTTATTCATTAACCTAGTCCCTAGTTTCAGTGTGTTGTTGTCTTGTTCTGTTACATCGGTATGTTAGATGAGTTGTTTGAGTGATCATTTAAGATGCACAGTTTTGTATATAAAGTATGATTGTTTAGAAGGCACTTGTGTTTGTATTGATTTTCTACACAATAAAGTATGTCCGAAACTACATGAGCAGTGATACACAGATTAACATATCTTAAAAGTAGGTCACAGATATGTTATTCATACTCGGCCTATTTGTAAAGTGGATCCTCAAACATCATCTCAGTCAGCATTGAATATTTACTATTAGTCTTTAACTTTGGGATAATACTTATGATGATTCTTGGCTGAAGTAGTTAGCATTGGATAACCCTTTCTGGAAGTTACTGTAATTTGCAAAGGCTAGAAACTACGTAATTTCTAATATCCCTAAAATTGCATAACAGTACTGGAAAATTGCTATATTTCATTTTGGCTCTATATTATCAAATGAAAATAAAAATGCATTTAATATAAGCCAAACTGTATTTAGTGTACACTCAAATCGGTATCAAATAATGGAATGCATTTTTAATTTTATTTTATTCAATATAAGTTCAACTGATGTAGAATGATAACAATAGCATGGTGTCAATATTGGCAAGACGGAACATTGCTAAGTATTAGTTGAATGATTTCCATTCAATTTATCCCTGCAGTAATTTGATGAGTCTGTGTTAGATATTAAATAATGAACTCATTATGTGCATTAGTAGGTAAATAATAAGAGATTGCCCAGTAAATATACAAACAGGTGTTCTCTTGCAATGGCAGGTATGGACCAGAGATTGTCATATTCACTACTGACTGATCATGTCTGTTATTGATCCTTTTCAGTACTTATTGAAGATGATAATAATATGCCGATATATATAGCTGTCATCAATATTAGAAATAACTTACGAAGCAACACTGTATTTCTGTTTTCAGGCATATCTTGGTTGTGCATATATCAAATTTAAAAAAAGGGTTGTAATAGTTCTTTCACAGATGCTCACAGTTTATTGTATTTTTATTCTGAAAGCAAATTTAGTAATAGTAAAGACTGTTGAATTACATATATATATATATATATATATATATATATATCAAGAAAGTATACTAAACGGTAATAATGTTTTCTTTATACTTTCGTCTGTTTTTAGTGTTAAGGAGCGACTACAAACCTTGTTGAACCTGGACAGAGACTTCACAGAGGAAGACTATGAAAAGGTTATAAATGCTGTGATATTTTAATTTATATGACTTTATAATACCTGGACAGTTTCTAGACGAGTATAGCGTGTGTTTAGGTAATTGTTTTTTTTAAATTCTTCTTTCTATTGATTCGCAACAATTATTTAGCCTAATTATTGTATAAAGCAACGGGGACAGTTTTTTGTTGTGATTTATCATTTAGTAAAATCAAGTTTTAAGGTAACACTTATCATCCTCTTTAGCTATTTAGATGAATTGATTAAGAGTAGATGTAGAGGAAATGACCCTTGTTGTGTACCCTAGAGTCATCTTCCTACAGATTATATAGGGTGCTATACTAATTATGTATATTGTATTATATGTATTATTATTATTCTCACAGTGTTCAGTCTCGGTGAGAGAATTATGTAGAGAGCATTGGTAATGTCATTGGCCAGAAACTGGGTGGTTTTCATTTTGTATCCATGAACTGATCTTTCAGTTGTCCTAAGGGTATATCATCCCCAAATGGTTATTTGGTTGAACAGGATGGATTAGTGTGAATTATATGTGCAAAGGTAGGATCTAGAAACAGTATTCCACCTGAGAGCTAACGTTACTAGCCAGTTGATACAGGTTCAAACATGGGTGGTAGTGATCTGTGATCCAACACGCTACCGCTAGACCATGGAGGCGCCCCTTTTCAAAAAACAATGTCGTTATACAAGAATGATTACCATAAATGGATTGGTTATTTTATCTTTATTTAATTTTTTTGTGAATTATTCTCTACTAACCTTTGGTGTACAGCGGGGATGAGAGTTTTACAGATTTTCAAGAGCCAGAAATAACGCTTTTGGAGATGGGGAGTGAGTCAAACTGGTTTGAAAAAATTATCTTGCTAAATTCTGTTTTATCCCCACTCTATTAGTCTCAGATTGTCCTAAAAATGCACAAAATCCAAATGGGACCCCCCCCCTCCACACCCCTAGGTGCATATGGCTCAGTTCGCTCTGTGAATTCCTTTCCTGATTTTCAGGATTTCTTTTCAAAAGCCACTCTCATGTCTGGTACAGGTTTCACTGTATCCAGAATTATGTTAAACTCACCACAGCTCTTATTTATTTCATGAAGCAGTAATACTATTTATCCTAGTTTAAGATCAATCAGCAAGTGACTTATTACAGGTGCCAATGTTTACCTTAGTGGGGTTGTTTTATTTCAGTTGCTTTGGGTTGATAATTGATATTTCTCTGCAGAAATATATAGAATTGTCAACTAGGTAGTGTATAGGGGACTTTTTAGGTCTCAGTGACATGGTGAGCTGTGTCAGCAGGAGTTTGGTTTCTGTTAGGGACACCCTGGGCTGGACTGGTCAGAGGGCAGAGGTCAGACTAATATTGACTAAGGATGAGTTAACCCAAACAGAAACCTCAAGGGCTATAGTCAGAGATACTTTACTAGGCCACAATGCCAAGCCTCAACAGCTGTTAGCACAAACAGAAAGAAGAAGACTGCAAACAGAACCTTCATACACAAATGATCTCTACCATTCCTTTCGGTTTTTAAGTTGTTGTTTTACACGTGTGATAAACTGTAGAGATTTTCTCTCTGGGACATCAATGAGTAGCTATCATTTATCTAGTTGTTATTGTGTCCCAACATTTTCCTGGCAACTGTGGAATGATTATGTAAACATCAATAATTGATGTTTACACCCATTTTTGTGCAACTTCTTGGCATGTAGAATTATTCTTTATAGCCTGTCATAGAGTGTACACAGCATCTTTCCAATTAAATAACGGATATCTCCATGACAACAGTTGTTATGAGTATCCAACTGATGGGAGGACTGCATTTGTTTCCCCCCCCCCATGTCCGTAATGTTAACATTTTGTGTACTTCTAATCCAGAAATACACCGTGTGCCCACGATGATCACAGTATCGCATCTTCTTTGTAAATGTTCCAATATAATTTCCCCCCCCCCAAAAAAAAAAAACTTTATCAGTAATACATGACAGGTTGATAATATTAATCATCATTGTTTCATATAAACTTATATCTCTCAAAATCAAAATTTTTTAATTTATGGATTCCATATGTTTATTGTTCATCCCCTGTGCAATTGCATTAATAGGGCTTACACATACATTTTATTTTACATTAATAAATATTGCATATACCAATATATATATATATATATATATATATATATATATATATTATACAATAGTTATTTTGTTATTTAAAAACATAGATTTCATTACATAAATCTCCAAGTGCTAGCAATGAATCTTTGCACCGTGTTAAATATATGTGTGTTTTCTTTATAAATTAATTGATTATTTCCATTTAACATTTTGTTTACCAGTGTATTGTGATGGTCTTCAATGTCCTGGTGACTTAGGTATTAAAGAGCTCAAGTCATTGAGGAACCAAACTTTTAAAAATAATATCCTAGGCTTAAACTTTCACAGTTATGTTCACTGAATCACACAGTGCTTGGATTGTATGACACTTGTTTTCAATGGATGTCTGTCTCTATTCAATTAAAAAAGATCCTATTACACTGTTGGTTATACAAGTAGTTATTATTTTTTGTGAGTTAGGATTTTAGAAAAATAGCCAGGAAAACGTTCCTGTTTACTTCTAATGCTTAGTTATTGTTTTTATGTCAAAGTACACTTTGTTGGTTTTAATTTAACGCTTAACATGATTAATTTTCACACACACACACACACACACACACATGACTGTATTACATGTGCACTGTTTATATTATATATATATATATATATATATATATATATATATATATATATTACTTTAGCTCGTACCAACTGGTGGTGGATCCCTGATTCGAGCAATGAGAACCATTGGTAATCCTTTGAGGGCCTGTAACCGTATCTACTACATCATGTGTAAACTGCTAGATAGAATCAAAGAACTGAAACAAAAACCACGTGCAGAAGGTAAACATCTTGAGCAACACTTACTTTCTATACTTGACTTTTGTGATTTACACGCGATTTACATTATAATACTTGATGTGGTTTACTTGATTGTAAATAATAGAAAGAGAGATTTGTTTGTAAAAATACTTCTGGTGTCATCATTCAATATTGGATGGTATTTTCTGAAGCTCAACATATTTACTGGGTTCTGTAATGTAACAAGTTATTTTTTAATATTCCAAGATTTACTTTGGTTATGAAATAAATATATGTTTTATGTGATCAGATTTTATTTTGTTACTCGTTTCACTGAGTTCAGTATTCTAATTAAAATTTTATTCCTGGTTATCGTAATATGATGGATTTATTTATGACAGAAGTGAAGCTGTATCACGGCGAATCATGGGAGCTGATGACAAGAAGGTGGAGTAAGCTGGTAAAAGACTTCCGGATGAAGAATAAGCAGTACGACATCAGCAAAGTACCCGACATATATGACTGTATAAAATACGATCTTCTGCATAACAACAAGATACTACGTTTTAAGGAGAGTAATGAACTCCACGTGCTGTCGAAGGCCATGGCTGATATAGTAATACCACAGGTAAATATTGGCTATAGTCTAGTCATACGACACCATAGACGAATCTTAACATTGTAACAAATAAAGCTTTCACGTTCATTAAACAGATCCAACAGCTGACACGAGGTGGCCGCATTATACCAAGAGAAAGTATATCAGCTTCAACAATTGTTGTAGATTACTATACATATGTACTCGTTAAAATTTGCAGGTATATCATTATTATACAATTTGGAGCTGTGACGACAATGTTTCAAACTATTGCCTCACTTAAATGAATTAGAGAAACAAATTAACTCTGTGTCTTAATATGATCAAACCTCGATAATCAGACAATAAAACCCAACTGCAGAAATGTTGGAGATCGATGACCCCTTGAACCTGAGCAAATATGTGCTGACTTTTGAACTTTGAGCATTAAAATAATAGCACTATTGAATTATCCACAGGATAGGATTACTAAAACATTTAAATGTATCACTACATTACTGTGTACTTGACACTAAAACCCATCACTGGAGTCCTTTATAATAGACAGTCACATAAGTACACAACTTTATTATACCAAAAGACCATTATAGATACAGTACTTATGCCATAAAAGAACCAATAAAGCCACACTAACAAATATTTGTCATCGACAACAGTCAGATTCCCAAGTAATTTAATGCTGAAAAATTATATTTGCTACTTTAACAGGAGTACGGTGTTACAAAAGAGGAGAAACTACTAATAGGTCAGTGTATATGTATGCCTTTACTACGGAAGATTCTGGTTGACCTTCAGCGTAATGTCGATGAAGATACGACACGTTTGGACTCGAGGTATTTAATTGAAAATGTTTTAAATGTGTCGAATATTCATTTATACTGGACTTAACAACTACTGCCATTAAGCATCAAATCTGATCAAATGTTTTAAAGTGTATTCTTTTTACAGGTATTCTGAAGGAGTGTCAACTCCACACAGACATGTTAGGACAAGGCTGTACTTCACCAGTGAAAGTCACATACATTCACTGCTGACCATTTTTAGATATGGAGGCCTACTTGACGTAAGTATTAACCTATTGGTTTATCACGTCTCTAACCTGTATAGTTATCAGTGTCAATATTATGATATATATTTTCTATAAACGTCAGCATTGTGGTTTCATATAAGCCAACGAATGCCGCTTACCAGCATTATTTACCATAATGCGTTTATTGTTGTTGTCAAGTGATATTATAAAATATCCAACAGAAGTAGTATTGTACTTTTCTCTTTATTCGTGCTTATCAATTTCATGTGATAGTAAACAATATTATTATTATGTCCATTCGCAGCCAAACAAAGATCAACAGTGGGCTCGTGCAATGGAATATGTTAATGGAGTCCCTGAACTGAATTATATGACACAGATCGTCATTATGATGTATGAAGATCCAACTAAGGTATACACGATACGAGAACGAGTATTTTGTTTTAGAAAAATATTATCTGGACTATATGCATTTGAAAGAACTGAATTCTGTAGTTACAGCACAAGTTACAAATATCAATCAATTATTTCAGAATTTGCTGTATCTCAATATTAGTTATTTAGGTGACCCGAGGCTGTAATTTTGACCTTAGTATTGGATATTTTAGTACATTGTTTGTGAAGGATAGAATGAACTAAATACAGAATTCATTGTGTGGAATATTTATGAGCTATACACTCAATCAATCAAGAGAGAGAGAGAGAGAGAGCTTTCTTAGAAAGGTTTTTCACTTGCTACAGGATCCAGCATCAGATGAACGTTTCCATGTTGAGTTACATTTTAGTCCTGGAGCATACACAGTCGGACAAGACATGAAGGATCCTGCTGGACCTGGATTCAAATCTCAGATGAAAGAACACGAGAAAAAAGTCAGACAGATTTTGCCTACAATATATTAGCCATTTTTGGTTTGCTGATCTTATGGCATCGTATCATTTCTTAATCATTTTATTTACCATTTGTCTCATTTTTCATTCATAATAACATCAACTGGTTGCCACCTTTAAAAGAAACATATTATAATTTGGATTTCAGCTGAAAGAAGCAAAAGAGAAAGAGCTCGCTGAGAAGGCCAAGATTCATGATCATACATTTCCCGAGTCCCTTACGGACATACAGTCACAGGAGGTAAAGGTTATGGATAAGTCACAAGAAGATACCAGCACATCACTGTCATCAGTTAGTTCCATTGTAACATTATCCGATTCTTCATCATTTCAAAGCAAAGACTCGACAAGCGAGACTCGATTAAGTTCAAATTCTTTAGAAAAGGTAGCCTCCTTGCCGGAGTTTGGCATTGGAACTGGCGAAGAAAACGTGAATCCCATTTTGCCGTTGATGATACCCGAGGTGATGACAAATGAGACAAGAAGCGATGCCACAACTCCCAGCAACAGTACCACTAGTGACACTCTCCAGGATCAGATTAGCATTGAAGATAGCAGACCCACACCGGATGAAGTGAAATCTGTCACCTTTGACCCATTGCCTCATGTGTCTGACACCACATCTCCAGGGATCAAACAAGAACAACCATTGGTATTATTGGTCTTAGCCGTCATGGTCGCTTTTGTTTATTATAAATAAGTAATGCAACTAATGCATTGTCACTTATTTAAAATATGAATCAACAGTGTAGCGTTTAATTAATTCTCTGAAATAGTATTATTAATATTATTATTATTGTAATTGTTTCATTTTACAACCGAAATGCTTGACACACGATCATTAGTATTAAGAAGTCAGTATTTCAAGAATGAGAAATGTCTATAATTACTCTTCTGTGCCTAATGGCGAGATGGTAAAGTATTTTTTTAATGTTATCCAGCCATGTACCGCATCTCCAGAAGAAGCGCATCTGGAGCAACAACAGGCCTCATCAGCTATCACCGAACCTGTCAACATAACAACCAAAAGCCGCCAGAGACACAAGTCAGCAGGTAGCTTAGGTCAGAATCCTAATAAGTTTAGCCAACAGTATGTTTCAGGTACATAGTATCCATTCTTTGCATATGGACAAGTGGATTCTGGTTTAGCTATATACTCATGGATTTGGTAGTAGTACTAACACAGGTTAGAAATATTGGTTTACACATAATCTCAAAATGCCATTTAGATTTAGTGTCGGTTTGTGTGCATTTATGACGACACTTCGTTAACAAGCTTGACAGTTTTAATCCCAGGGCATGGTTTAAGCATGAGAGTTGAAATTGTGTGTCATAGGTCAAATAAGTGGAAACTGCTGTGCTAGTAAGCATTAACACATAATACAATGCAGTGTTTCCCATCAAAGGCATATTTGATACAATTCTACACCACACTACTGGCTCTGTGGTATTTTGAGTCAAGTCTCAGCAAATAATTGGATGGCACAGCTATGTATGCATTCATTCTTCCAGTTATTTGTTTTAACAAACCAATAAACCTTTTTGTATAAATGTAGTAATTCTATACTCATGAATTTTGTTGTATTTTACCCTGACTGGGTTATTTAATTACCTCAGTAGGTTTGGTTTGTAAATTGCTTCATCAGTAACAGAGACATTTTGGAGACTTACCAAGAGATGAGGGCTTGATCCCCTTATTTCAGATCCAAATTTAAACCCTTTTGAAACTGTTATCTTGTATAAAACACTTGTATAGAGTAGAATGTTATCTGTTTTCAGTTAATTGAATCTGTTACCAGACATGGGGTCAATTCCATTTTGTCAATTCCAATTCCACATCAAATTTATCAATTCTAATTCAATTCCCAATTTTTCCGAATTAAAAAATTAAAGGGTAAATTAATTTGTAGATTTAATTTTGTTTGCCCATTCTAAACAGTGAACCAGGGTAAATTCCTAAATAGAAATATCTCTATATAGATTAGAGGTATGCTATGTGGTGGTGTCAGTGTTGTGGGTGGAGCCCATGGTATCCAGACCATTTTAATTGGTTAAATGCTCACATGGGGTGCCACAGTCAGTGTGCATATCTGATATATATATATATATATATATATATATATAAAAGGAACCAAGCGATATGGGGTTAAATATCACTTGTATGCTGATGACACACAGCTGTATATATCACTGGATCCTGACAATGAGTTAAATTTCTCCTCTTCCTTGAAGAATTTAGAACATTGTATTGCCGATATTCGGCTATGGATGACTCAAAATCTTCTAAAACTAAATGATAATAAACAAATATTTTATATTTGGCATCACCACATTGTGTTAAATCCCTAAAGACACCAGCATTACAGATGGGTACATCTTCGATTACCCCTAATGGGTCAGTAAAAAATCTAGGAGTTATTTTTGACCAATGTATTAACATGCATGAACATGTCACATCAGTATGCCGAGCTGCCTACTACCATCTTAAGAACATCCACTGTTTAAAAACATTCTTGACACAAGAATCACTTGTAACTGTAGTTCATGCCTTTGTTACATCTCGTATAGACTATTGTAACTCCCTGTTGTATGGCATATCTGATTATAACATTAATCGCCTTCAGCGAATTCAGAATAGTGCAGCTCGCATTGTAACAAATACTAGAAAATATGATCATATCACCCCAATTCTTCAAAAACTACATTGGCTACCTGTTAGACAGCGTATCCATTTCAAGATTCTGTTAATAACTTATAAATCTATTAATGATATGGCACCAGAATACCTGTGTGAACTGGTTTCCATTAGAAAGTCATCCTATTGCAGGTGCCAGTGACCCAGCTCAAGTCATATGGTGATTGTGCGTTTAGTGTTGCAGCCCCCACTTTGTGGAATAAGTTGCCGGCAAATATTAGAAATGCGTTGTCTCTTGGAAATTTTAAGTCTCTTCTAAAAACACACCTATTTAAGGTCGCTTTCACAGATAAATAATTATTATCTTTTAAATCATTACAGGGTTTTTACAGACATTATTTGGGGTATTATTATATTATATGTTATTTGTACAGCGCCTTTGAATGGCTCCTGCTAGTAAGGGTGCTTTATTAAATATACATTATTATTATTATTATAAATATGAAAGAGCAGAGTTTTTCCTATCTGTGAACTTCTCTGCCTCATGTGGATTTGGCATTTAGAAATGCCTACGTTGGTATCTCATATATTGAAAGGGCTGACTTATAATAATACTAGTATTTTATGTAGTGCCTTATTCAACTTGAATTGCTCTAAGGCACTTTACATTTAAGATATAATTACAACTTGTTGTAAGCTGATATAGCACAAATACATTTTATACATAAATCAATAGTTTATATGTTATAAATAGGCTCATTTAAATAAGTGGATTTTAAGAACCTTATAAAACATTTCTTTACTTGCTGTAAGTTTAATACGATTAGGCAACTTGTTCCACAGCCTTGTAGCTGATGCTTGGAAAATATTTTCACCGTACTTTGTTGTGTGGCTTTTTGGCACCTTCAGAAGTGAACAAGAGTCAAATCACAGCAGTGTGACTATAATTATATACCTTTGGCTCAGATCATGTAGATACGGTTGTACTATTCACATTGAATGTGTGAAACAGGATCTTGTATATTGATCTTCAGAACTTGCATGGCCAAGTCCATGAGTGCAAAGTACACAAAATTTAATCGCCGACATTGAAAATATTTCATAAATCGGTGACAATAAAATGTTCAAGCAAAGAAGAGTCTATACAAAACCACTGAATCTATACATAGAAAGTCACAGTGAGAGGAATTTCCCATAAGTGACACTAGCTCTGACAATGGTCATCTGTGTTTGGTGAGTCTCGTCAATATACAAGTTTAATTTGGCATCAAAAGGTCAACTTTTATTGGAAGAAAAAAGTATTTTGATGATTTAATAGAGAATGTGATGCTTGAAAGTAATGGATTCTTCTAATTGTTGTTACTTATGCTACATATAAGTATTATAACAGTTAAAGTTTTAAATAAGTAAGTTAACTATTTCTGTAGTCAGAAATAATAATTACTTTAATCTGTATACTACATATTATAGCAAGAAAATACTGTATATGCTGAAGTGTGTTTAACTTAGTAACATTGAAAGGATTGGTATTTTCTGGTGAGTTCCTCAAATCTCTCTGCAATATATTGAGAGTCTGTACTCACTGTACTGAATGTACATAAAATGTCAACACTGTACTGATATATATATATATATATATATATATATATATATGGATGACAAAGTTGACATATATATATATATATATATATATATATATATGTCAACACTGTACTGATATATGTATATATAAAATGTCAACATGATACTGATATAGGCTAATTCATATTCAATTTTTTTTTGTTACTCTCAGAGTAGACAGTATTAGTAGTAATGTTAATTATTATAGACCAGTGTATGGGGGGGGGTTGTCTCATATCCACACACTAATGAATGACTGTGTTACTTTTGTATTAGAGTCACTGATTTAATGTTAAATGTAATTTGTTGAGCAACTTAATTTGTCTTTGGTTTATTAATGTTATTAATGTTGCATATTGCTTTAAAAAATAGTAAATTTTTAGAATTAATTAATTGGATCATATTTTTAAAAGCAGAAATAGTTTTGTTGACTTCATTGATTAAAATCTAAATGAAATAAGTGTAGCCATTTGTCAGGTATACATTGTTTAATGGTTTGTTATTGTCCTGCAGAAGAGAGTTTAAAAGAAGCCATGGACTTTTTTAACCCCAACAAAGAGCGCAAATGTTATGACGACAACGAGAGAAACGTCGCCGATCTTAGCTCCAAGTCGCTGAAGAAAGATGGCCGTCGCCACAGTTATGAAAATGATCTCCACAAACGCGAGGATCTCTCTCAGATCGCAATCAAGGCTTGGTGTAAGCTTAACATGTATTTCCTCGTCTTTATTTTCTCGTCTGTATTCCGTGCACACAAATTTGAAGTCATATCTAGTTGTAGTCTGTGTAGAAAAGTAGTCCATTCCTAGGCCCTCCAGTTTGTTTGTATTAAGTAGTGTCGTATTAATGTCGATTATCGATTTAGCAATTTTATAAATGACCTATGCGGAGAAGAATTATTTGTTTAAGACACAGGGTGACAAAATTTAATCTATGACAGACATCCCATCTACTGTAATTCCTACATTTAGATGTCTGTAACCATAGGTCAGTCAACCCCTTAGGTGTATCTGTTGCTATAAATCCTTATTACAGCGGACAAGGCCTTGTCTTCCACAGCTGAGCAGATCCGCAGCTCTTTCCTGTCAATGTTCGCGCAGTCACATTTTGACAAGTCTGGAGGTAAGTTTGGGTGTTGCCCAGTAACGATATCTGTCACTTTGTGTAAGGAATCGTTACTGACGATGTCGGCATATTGTGAAAACATACTGAACTCCAGTGAAGCAGATGATTAGTTTTCTTTCTGTTATCATTTTGATATATCATTGTGTTTGTTCATTCTAGATGTATTCGTTTCTTTTTATCAAAGGTGTATGACTGCGATGAATTCAGCAACAGAATTTTTGATGGTGTGCTTTTGTGTGTCTGCTATTTGAGATTGCAGATTTCACGTCTGATTATGTTATGCCACTCATTAAAGTCATTCATGTGAAGTGATGCTACGCATCACGCATTTAATGTAATGTTGGCTTCATTTGAATATTAAGCAATACATCACCATTATGTTAGTTTGCTTAATAATAGCGATTGTGTAGAGGGATTTATTTCATATTCTGATTCTATTTTATTAATGATTCTGTTCTAATCCTGTTATAGTTTATTTTGTCACTGATATTTTTAATGGCTGCACTCCTATCTGGGCACATTTCCTGTTTCCTTTGGATTTTTAAATTCAGTGTTTTTAATCTAAAATGAACTCCATGAACCCACCTACTGTTTTTTTGTCTTTGTTAGAGATTGTGTGATTTAATCATCTGTTTGACTATATAGGTGACATGGCATTTTTGAACATGTTGCATGATATGTCAAGATTGCCAGTAAAAGTTCAGAATACTTCATAGAGCAGCTGAAGTATATCAGCACAAGAGGGTTACTATTTTAATTTTGTTTTGCCTTTAATGAAGTGTCTCTATATTGCGGTGCATGCCTTCATCTGCTGATTCGAATAGTAGTTCAGCAGCTGATGAACAAAATGTTTCATTCTGTGATAATAACCTCTGTAGTTAGTCGTAAATTTGAGAATAATTGTTTCCCACCTACTAACAGTCCTCGAGCAGTCACATATATTTATCTGTGAGAATACTGTCTGTCCTATCTATATTTAACCTCTCATTTCACGAGCTTTGTGTGTTATCAAGATTTCTATAGGCTAGATGTTATCTGAATTAACTGGATTTTACAAACATCAAAAGCCTGGGGTTTCCGGATCCTGTAAGCCTCAGTTGATATTACCCCAGTTATTGATGTTTGTTAAGGTTGGATTGGTTAATGATAGTGAAGGTTCTAATGTGGATATATGGAAGAACAGCAGTAATATATGAAAAGAGATTATGTCTGGAATATAAAGATATGGATGTAACTAGGAATGTCTGGATACAGAGGTATGTATGTGTGTATGTTTATTCTAGATAGATATGTTGAGATGTGTGCCAATGGCATAGAGCGAGGTGTGTGTATGTAATTTAAAATGAATTAAGGATACAGCAACAATCGTACAAGTATCCTGGACATTAGTTATCTCTATAATCATGTAATATATCTGAGTATAACTAAAGTAAATACATATGAATATACTAAATTATATATTCTGAGAGCATAAATCCATCATCTGATTGTTAAGGATCTCTATCACCCAGTAATTATTTATAGTAGTACAAGTCCCTTTATCAGGTATATTTTACAGTGTATTAATAATAAACACTACCAGTGTACTAGTACTAGTAGTGCTGATTTTGTGTGAAATTTGAGTAGATATTGATTGCAAGTGGCATTGTTACATAAAGATATAAGGGACTGATGTATTGCTAATAATTTTAGTGTAGCTTTTACTGAGTAACTAAGATATATTTGTAGATAATTTGAGTAGATCTGTTTAAAAAAACCTATTGATTACTTATTTATTACTTGAATCCCAAGTCATTGTTGTTATGTTGTTTGGGGGAGGGGTATGGGGATGAACACGATTTGCAAATTTGCTGATGCAAATCGTCTAATGCTACAAATATGGTTTACCTCCGTACCTCCATGTTTTTAAAACTAATAATGAAATATCCAGGCTTTACCATTTATTCATTATCTAGAGGAGTTTTTACATCTCTTTGCAAGATACAGTCACCATCTTTTCTGAGACATTATGAATTTCTAATACATTTCCTGGTCAGGAACTATCATCTGTTTAAGATGTTGTAGTAAGGATTAAAACATATTGCAGCAAATGTTTTATTAAACAAAAGACAACATATACCATTGAGTCATCTTATTTTTGTATATCTGGTAAACATGAAATGAATAATGGAAAACAAGCGTATAAATCTTGTATTCATCTGTTGGATCACACTTTTGAGTACAAGATAGAGAAGAACCCAGCAACTTGAATGTTTAATTCGATAATGTGACAGACAGTGTATTAACTCCTAACTTAGTTAGCTTATGCAATAATTAACTCGTTGCCCGTACTAGCAGAGCTATCTCCAGACTACTCGTGTAATAACCAGCATGTCTGTAATTGATTTCTCGAATAAGGTTCATTCTCGGTGCCGACCTTTTGGATTGGTTTTTATATAAAATTTTACTGGTCCCTACAATTTTAAATTTGCCCATTCAATGGAAAGAAGTAATGAGGCTGATAATGGGCATTCGGAACATTCACCGATGAGTGCCTCCATAAAGCTGAGAGTGAGCCTTACTGTTTACCATTTGTCTTCTGATGTATGTTTTCATCTACTTTCTGCAGCTCACCTGCCTCTGTTAATCAGTACGCAGGTAATAACAGGATCCGCTAGTGCTCCAGATCTAACCACAGATGACTGCCTACGGGGTATGTTTGATGCATTACCCTATCTAACTGTATCCATCGTCCCGTAATCATCATAACACCTCCACGAATGATGTTATCTGATGTCTTCATTTCCAGTACATTCCGTCCAATTGGGTTTTGTATATTTTTCTCGTCTTGAAAATTACTCGACTTATTGTTGGGGAACGAAGCGAAGAGTTTCTGTCGCTGTTTTCGTAAAGTATTTTCTACGGCAGCGAGAATGGACTGGAAATGGAATGCTTTTGTTGATTGTTAAGATAGTTCTTAAGGCACTTTGCTCTGATGAAGAAACGGTTGATTGTTAATAGAACAATGTTTGGCTTACAAAGTGTCGAGAAGTATTACACGTGTGGTATTTAAATCTAAACTGCTGCAATATTTTGGTGCTCTTGATCTAACTGTCATTAACTGTTTCTCAGTTTGGATGTACATTACTCATTTTGGGATCTCTGGATCATAATTAGTCTGCTGGATGGTAATTAGTGTTCTGGATCATCTAGGATTTATCTTAGTTCGCGTATTATTAGAAATATACAATGAGAATTGGAGTTTTGGATACAGCTTCAAAAGTCTGACATCATGTTTGGGTGTGTATAAGTATTATTGTTGGTTTTGTATCAAATCATTATATATATATTTATATATATATATTTACACACACTCTAGATTTACACTGATTGAAATATCGTGTACAGAACTGACTTTCTGATCTTACCATCACACTTGGCTTCCAGTCACTGTACAGTACAGACTGATAACTATCTTTGAGTTATCCATTTTGTGTCGTTTCTGTTGAATGGTTTTATTCTGCCTTTTGTCAGTGTTTATTTAGCCATTCTTCAGTCATTAACCTCTAACCCGAACCATTCTACGTATGTTGTGAATACACAAGATACAAGGTATTTGCCTCGGCAAGTAAAATTTAGTTATTGTTCCTGGTGCACACTGTTTACAGCAAACAACCTTTTTGTGATAATCAATCTTAAAGGTGCTGCTGCTGCTTCCTTTCATTTGACTTTTATAATCCTTTTCCATAATTCCGAGTATATTTGCCTTGTATATATTATTGCTTGGGTTTTTGATTATTTCTTTTGATTGGGTAAAAAATTAAATTTTGAACTATTTTCCAGAATGCCAACAATAATTTGAGGTATGACACATAGTTACGGCGCACATCCATAGTGCATATTGATATGATGTAGAGTTGCCAAACTTGCAGGATAACTTGTATTTGTGCAATTTTCCCTCCATCAATTAAGTGCTTCAACCTGGTCATCTGTTCTTCCTAGCAAACAGTACATTGGCCATATTCACCAAGTCTGACTTATGGAGAGGCAAATGCAAAGCCTCATTCCTTTTTATATAAAGATTTATCCTTTTCAGTTTTGGTTTTGTTATACTTTTTTGGTTGTAAACCCTTGACCATTATCTTCCATGGTATTCCAGAATAAAGAGTCTGGAATTCTCCCATCAGCCACACGTGTCCTCGGTAGCCTCACTGTAAACAGGCACAAAATTATAATTGATGTCATTTTGCAACATTTAGCATTTAAGCCATCATTATGGATAGAGAAATTGTATCAAAATAATCATATTTGTGTTTGAACAATTTCCAGTAGTTTCTTTTGACGAGCGTTATGATATTGTACTTTAAAAAGGTGGGGCAACCACTTGGAGGGGGGTTGTTGTTTTCTATAATATAAAATTATGAGCAAAACTCCCCAAATAATCCATTATTATACCTATTTATTTATGTTTCTTTAGACTCTAAACAAAACTACATCAGTTGTCACCTGATTGGTCTGATGTCATAAAGTCCTCCTTCCACCAATTATCCCTTACCTTATCAGTTATTATAGTATTCAGGGTAGTTTTGTTACATTTTCCACAAGAAATGGGTCACATTTGCACGGTACCATTTTTAATCAAGGTAATGATACTGGATTGGGGTGGGAGGGGGGTATCTACGCAACAATAAGATTGATGAAAATGGATTATGTTTGTGTGCAAGTGAAGTGTACAAACTTTCTAGTTGCCTTTGCTATCCTGCATCATTTTGGTTTTATTTCAAAATAATACTACAAATCAATTAAATATGGTGGTCTTCAGTCACGTGGCTTAGCTATAAGTTGACGAGTTTAAGGAAAGCCCCCGCCACAATGTCAATCGGGTGATGTTAGAACAAGTCTCAGTATCTAGTTATGGCTGCACTCTTGACAATTGGATTGAAAGGATTTAATAAAAACTGTCAATTGAAATGCAGCCGAGTTTGGTAAATATAGAATGTTCGTCATTCTGATCAGAGGTGGGAATGTCGGTCCATTATCAAATTGTACAGTAATACCAGATGGATAAATACTCACCCTGATTTATGATTGGTATGTAAACAATTTGATAAAATAACACCCCAGGTATTGTTATAATGGAGCAGACAATTTGATAAAATAACACCCCAGGTTTTTTATTATAATGGAGCAGACAATTTGATAAAATAACACCCCAGGTATTGTTATAATGGAGCAGACAATTTGATAAAATAACATCCCCGGTATTGTTATAATGGAGCAGACAATTTGATAAAATAACATCCCCGGTATTGTTATAATGGAGCAGACAATTTGATAAAATAGCATCCCTGGTATTGTTATAATGGAGCAGACAATTTGATAAAATAACATCCAGGTATTGTTATAATGGAGCAGACAATTTGATAAAATAACATCCCCGGTATTGTTATAATGGAGCAGACAATTTGATAAAATAACATCCCCGGTATTGTTATAATGGAGCAGACAATTTGATAAAATAACATCCCCGGTATTGTTATAATGGAACAGACAATACTAGACAGTAGCACTACTAAAGTCAAACATTTACCAGTCTATGAGTTTAGTAATTCTGAAAATAATCAAAGATTGACAAATTTTACTACCTAGTTATAATATATTAATTGCTTTAATAAGCTGTAGCAATCTTTATTAATATAGTGACAGGTGGGTACCAGTAAATGTTTCCCTGAAAAATTATTTTTATCAGTATGTTTCACTAGTTATGATGCACTATTATTCTCATAACTTTCTTGAGTATGAACCTTTTTTTTTAATATCAATATTTAGTTTTTTGGTTGTATCAGAACATCTAGCATTACATGTAATTATATGTTTTGTGAGCAGAGCTCAGCGATGTGTTATTACTCACCAACAGAAGTTGAGCACCATATTAGAATACTGTGTTACATGTGATAAACATGACTCTGTTTGTGTATATCAATTATCATACAAAATACTGGTTTATTATAATTTTATTTATTTATTTGTTTCTCTAGAGTGTCTGTGTGTGTGTGTGTGTGTGTGTGTGTGTGTGTGTTAGAATTTCATCTGAAAATGAAAGGGAATCTGTTTACTGTCATACACTGTCAAGGACTATCAATGTCAAATAATACTGATAGATAATTGATTGATTCATTTATTATTTGGTGTAACATCTTAATGTAGGTTTCATGGGTTTTATGCTTTATTACAAACAATTATAAACACACACACACACACACACAATGATGACAACAACAATGTGAATAGTCTACAGGTACTTTACATACAAACTCGGGTAGTGTATCAGTATGGTAATCGTCTCTAACCATAGTTTTTCAAGACTGATAAACATAACATCAGAAAATTAACTGTTCATTACGTGACTGGATCACGTTGTCTGTCTGTTGATGTAGCGTCGTGCAGATAAGATTATTTTCAGTTATCAATGAATGGTTAACAAATACAATCAATCTTTGCATGTTACTTTTGACATGAAGTTTGAGTGTGTGTGTGTGTGTGTGTTTGTGTGCGTGCCTGTGTGCGTGCATGCATGCTTGTGTCCATTAAGCGATTCTGTTTTATCCACTAGGAGGCACTTCAGATGACTATGATGGTACCAATCCAGATGTTTATTTCACCAGTAAACTATACATTTATAGCTCATTTCGCATGTAGTTTTGCTGATGACGGCTAATCACTTATTGTTGCGCAGTAGTTTCTCCTCTTTCTCTTTCTTTTTTTCTTGGTTTGTTTTATGACTTACTTGCTTAATGTTTGTGGTGATTGGTGTCTTATTCCTCGGTTGCAAATTTACTGGTTGGCTGAAGCTTTCCTGGCACTGATCTCCTAACATTACATAGATGCGCTAATCTTAACAAACTGATGCACTGCCTCGATCTTTAGTATGCTTTCTGGAAACTTCAGGATACAATATATTACTGATATAGAATACATAATGTTAATTTTGCTGTGTAGATGTTGTCGCTTCTCTGTCTGATGATTTGTGTATAATTGCATAATTATCACGTGATAATGATATCAGCTAAAAGTGCTACTCCCAGTTAGTAGCTTCACAGACTATTACTGATTACTTTCTAGTGAACATTTCAATATTATTGCATCGTCGGTTGATTATGTTGCACTTTTGCTGCTTGTGTTGTAATCTCGAGTATTCGCTGTTGATTTCTTTCTTCGCCGGATCAGCAGAGGATAATTGCATTAGTTTTGCAGTGTTTCTTCAATCAGCATCCAATGCCTACGCTTTATTGCCTCCGATGAGCCGGGGCTTGGTTCGTCTGCGCTCTCTTCGGCACATTGTCGGCTACCAGTCCATGCCATGCGTCGTATGGGCTGCCATCTCTTGAATCACAGTTGGTAATGTGTGACGACCACATGTCCATTAATTTCCTGAATGGCGACACGGCAATGTTTAGTGTCCAGTATCCCGAGCGCTATGATTTAACTCCGGCTTTTGGCTTGATCGTCAAGGAATGACATAGCGCATGCAACACATACTGCACTACATGCATAGTAAAGTCTGCCTTATGGCTGTATTTATCTGTAATGCCGGATCATACGGGTTATCCAGTAAGCTGTCATAATCTCATATCCTAGGACTTCAGAGCACATTTCTTCGTTGTTATTATTGTTGTTGTCGTTGTTGTTGTTGTAAGTGATGTCCTAACTCCATTAGTTAGGTATTTAACTGTGGAGGGATATTTATTGTACTACACAAGTTTACTAAATAATACCTAGCCTAGTTTTACGTAAAGTGGTTTGAAGTATTACTATTCTCACTTTGTACTTTGGCTCTTTGGCTGATTTGACATTTGTTTAACTAACATTTCAATCTGCTGTGATATTTTTTTTTCTTTCTTACAACTAAAGTATTGTTTCTACTGGCAGTATGTGTGAAATTCAGTAAAATTCTCGTCAAAAGGCTCGTAATCAAAATACATTGTCCACCCTATATGTTAATGTATGTGTATGTAGTTAAGCTCTCGTATTTTTAAGTAACCTATGGTTTCTATCCAAAATTCGGCCACTCGGTCTTGGTGGTTCCTTCCAACAGTCTTTCGTATAAAATAATCTGGCTGTTTACTATGTAGGCCTATTCCATTGTCTCCCTCTAGGGGTGGAGGGTTGGAAGGTGCCAAGTATTCGTCCCTTGGAGACATTGCATAATGCGCTGACCCTGAAGCAGATGGAGACTTTTATGCGCGCCATTACCGAAACAGCATTCCGTACGCCAGTGTCATCGCCGTGTCAAGGGACACCGATATGTCTGACGCCACGAGGCGCTGCACCACCAATGGGTATGCTTAACCTGTCCTATTATCCAGGTAGATCATTTTTAATGTAATGAGCTAACTGATGGTGGTGGGATTGATCTCCATTGTTGCGTATGGTTTGTATGGATTTGTTCATAATTAAAAGGCTGTGTGTGTGTGTGTGTGCGTGTGTGTGTGTCCATCTATGTTTACACACACCCATCCACCCATAATGGTTATACTTATAGACAACATTAGAACACGAGCTTATTTGTTTAACATTACTAATGCAAAACGATTAGTCTCGGTGCTCGTTCATCAGTGTTTGGAACTTAATATTTCAGGCTATTCCAGTGGCTGTTCCAGCAGTGGGCCATCCTCCCCTACAAGCATGTCTAATCCAGATGTGTTCATGCGAAAACTGAAGCAGCTGATGAATCCCAACTCGAACTCATCAGAAACCGATTCAGCGTCACAGCTGCCAAGTCAGGAGTCACGGAGCAGTGACTCATCAGACAAGATGACATCTTCATGATCTCGTGATAAAACAAATTCCAATTATTAATTGGGATATTGAGCTTGCTATATACATTTTGGTGTAGTGTGTCATGTTTCATCAAACAGTTTGAAGTGTATAGACTACAGGCCATGTTGTATTGTTAGACTTATCCTTCACTAAATAGAACCTGTGATAAAATTGTGATATACCTCGTATAGTTTTATTACAGTAATAGTATAGGTTACTTATATTTTGACAACCTGTTTAACTCAGTAATGGGATTATTGTAATTGAAATGTGCGATTTGCATCCAACATCATATATATATATATATATATATATATATATATATATATTAATTACAATACCTATTGTAATATATCACAACAGAGTGTATACAATGTTAGTTTTCTGTGGGAAAGTGTGTTCTAATGAATTTTTATCTCTACAACAAAGAAAAAGCTTGGATGAAAACTTAATCGTTTTATCATAAAATTTGAATGATATCCAATTTGGTTTGGCTGAAATATAAATGAAGCACTTCACTTTACAGAGGAAATAGTTCAGACAGCTGATTTGATTAAACAATTAAATAACTTGTTAAACACTTCATATATTCTTATATTTTATTTACACACAACTAATGGATTAACCATTACCAGATTATAAATAAACTGATTTCCCATTATGTGACTTTGTATAAATCATTTGATTGATTTATATTAAAAGAAGTAGATGATCTGCTGAAATCATCTGTTTCAGATTGTTGATGAATAGAGTGGGTCTTATAAAGAGAAAAGAATGTTGGATAAAAGAGAGAGTATTGCCGTGTAATACTATAAAATATATACCATACAGAAATGTATGTACATTTTTGTTAGGCTGTGAATATTGTGTGTGTGTGTGTGTTAAACTATCTGGTGTTGGCTTCTGTAATATCATATCTGCTTTGCTGTGGTGCTATTTTCCACAGGCTGTAGACAGACGTTATGTAAATTAGTTTGAGAATCACTGTTGTCTACAGCTAAAGTTTGATAAACTAAACATGACGAGCAATATATTGCCTTTTGTTTTAATTTGTGTCTTTGTCCGCATGCTCACATGCACACAAACACTGAAATTGGCATGACACATGTGTCTATACAGTTATTACACACTGATAAAAGGTCACGCTTCTGTACTCAATCCTATAATTAATTATTCCAATTAGGTAATCATAAGTTTCCTTTTTTTCTCCACCAATCATGAGTGCTGTTTCATACACTGCTAAAGGATGCCCCCGTGATCTAACTGGTAGCACATTGGATCCCAGATCACCACCACCGAGTTCAAATCTCGGTGTGGACAATATCTGAAGGGTATTTCATCTTTGACTTTGCTTCATTACCTTTGGAGGTTGCTCGGCCCATTTAGCCTACCATGTGCATAAAAGTGGCCATAAAACATTAATCATCGTTATCATTCACTGCTAAAATGCAAACATGTGGGGAAAAAACACGTTTTAAGATGATGATTGATGATTTACGGCCACTTTTGTGCACAAGGTAGGCTAAATGGGCCGCGCGACTTCCAAAGGTAATGAGACGAAGTGAAAGACGAAACAACCTTCAGATATGCCCACACCGGGATTCGAACACGGGTGATAGTGATATGTGGTCACATTTTAAGTCATTTAACAACAGAACTTCCAGCAGGGATAATACAACAAAATTAATTAAAGATGTTTACTAATTTGTTCAGTGACAATAATCAAGAAGCAACAAAACATATATGTAGTAGGTCAGCTTGACTTGGTTATCGGAAAGTATTGGGAAAAATGGTGAGTGAGGAATGTTGCCACTCCTGTTTCCAAATTATCCTGTTTTGGGGAATGTTATAATCAAATTGTGAACATGGTGAAAAGAAAGCTACTAGTGAAGGTATTTATGTCCTTGGCGAACAAAATCACTGCTTGCTGTTAGTATTTAAATACACTTTGTACTTACCGTTCTATTGAAATAATTCATTAAACTTCTCGATCATGACTTCACTATAATCCCAACACAGCTTTGTGAAGAGCTAATTTAATTGCACTAAATGCGATTACTTATTCTTGGTCATTGTTCTCTTCTAACTAAGATGCAGATATGAGATTGCAACATAGCATAAGTTTGCCTATATCTGTTGCCTTGAATTGTGCTCGGCAGCTCCATGGCCTAACTGGTAGGGCATTTGGCCACAGATCTCGACCAGCCAAGTTCAAATCTCGACCTGGGCACGTCTGAATCATTTTACACTTCGTCTCATTACCGTTGCAGGTTGCTCGGCCCATTTAGCCTAGCATGTGCACAAGAGTGACTGTAAAACTCCAAACAACTTGAAATATGCTCTCATGTAAATTGTCCAGAAAGTTGTGAAAAATCAATATTACTAGGAGTGCTTGGTTCACCAAATTTTACCAAGATGACATATTGCTAATGTTACCATCTAGAAACAAAAGTGATATGTTGTATGCTAATCCATTTATATTTGGGGTAGTATACTGATTAGGAACATCATAACTACGTCCACTGTCTAAACGTTGTGTTTAACTCTTCGATAGATACACACAAAAATATGGATAGACATTTTTAATATATATTTCACTATTGATGTTCTTAAATATAGAGTATTATTCTCTCTCTCTCTCTCTCTATATATATATATATATATATATATGTGTGTGTGTGTGTGTGTGAAGTTTTTTTATTCATATAATGGGGATTTGGTACCTTTTTCAATTCAATTCGTTTATTTCAACATTCATAATACATTATTTTAATAAAATCAAACACATGTAGGATGTTAAAAAGGAGGATGCTTGAAGCATTGCTTATATAATGCATCCCCCTTGTGGAACAACTCCCTGTTTATCAGACATTTACTATATATGTATATTTGAAATTAGTGATTATATATAGTCATTATTCTGATAATTCCATATTTCTCTGAATATTACTGTTTAATGTAGATAATGCTGTGCTGTCACCTGGCGAGTCAAATGAACACCCCGTGATAATGATAGTATGTATAGTAGTCCTATCAAATTAGATGTGAATCACTATTTGTTATGAAATTGAATTAATCATGCAATAGAAATGCCCCAATGAGATTTTCAATTTAACATTTTGTTAATGTTATAAAAAGTCTACAGATGACGTTTCTATGCACACAGCATTTAATTATTATATGTATTTTTAATGAAATAATATACCTTTCCCAAACGTAGTTTTGTTTACATTTAATGCCGGTACTCATTGACAAGTGGTCACTTTAACATAAGCAGAGGTACACGACAAGGCTCTCTTTTATCGCCATGGCTTTTAACGTTTTCATCAATAACTTTCTCATTGCCTTGTATCAGTCGAACATGGGAGTACGCATTGTCAGTTCGTCAGTTAATTCGGTAGCATATGCAGATTATATCACCCTTATTACTGCTACGGTAACTGAGCTACAAACTCTTATCAACATGTGTCCGAAATATTCACAAGCCTGGAGATTTTCCTTTAACGTAATTAAATCTTAAGTGCGTCCTGATCGGTAAAAATCTCCATAGTGCAAAACCTCATTGGAACCTAGGTACACAGATCATGGACACAGTCGAAAGTGTGAACATTCTTGGCACCATATTCCACTCAAGTGGTAAATCTTAAACTCACACAGAAGAACGCATGATGGCCTGCCGGCGCACTAAATTGGCACGGACCGTGTAGACATCAGTAGCAAGAGCTTGAATCAGATGGAGTCACTACAAGGAACACTGGTCAAACGGTATATGGGAGTTCCCAAGCGCAATCATCACGCAGCTATATTAAATGCTCTAGAAATACAGCGATTGCAAACAGTTACTCGACAACAAAGTATGTCTTTGTTCTCCAGAATCTGTAAAGTAGACTCCCAAATAAAAGACATCTGTATAACTTTACTGGCTCTCAGTGAGCTCCGGTGGCCTAGCGGTTAAGCACCCGGCACTTGGTGCCAACGGTCGCAGGTTCGAACCCCGTAAGAGGTCGAAACTTTTCCAGGGATTAATTTCTCGGCTCACTACATCGTGGGTGGCTGACCACGTTAAATGGCGCTGCCGTCTCCACTGAATTATTTAAAATAAAGGGGGGACGTTAAAAACCCACTGAGGACGTAAAACACTCTGGCAGTGACCACCCTCACGGTATTTCGGTTCGATCTTTCCGTACTGCTCCCCTGTGAGTGGTGGGGGAGGATGTTTCTCAACCACTCCAACATAGAGGCTTGCTGATTAAGCGACAGCCTGGGGATTCTCCCCGAACAACAAAACCAACCAAACCTTACTGGCTCAATATATGCTTCACAAGAAGCTATGTGCAGGAACTATTGTGCAGCGACTGGTTCGAATGGGAATATCACCATTAGAAGCCGCATTTACAAGACCATTTAAATCTAGTCAGCACACTAGCCATGACGATGTAGTCGACATCTTGAATGATCTCATGATAAACGAACATTTGATAAAACAATGATCAGAGCCGCACATTTTAACAGTAATGATTACTAAGTCATTTTAAGCCTTTTTGTCGACATTGTCTGATGTATGTTTTATGTACTCGATATGTCATCAATTTCTGGTGGTTTTAATAAAGTATAATATAACAAATAATAATAAGGACTTATGTCGAACGCGGCCATGTTTTTGTTTACGGCCCATGTATAATACGAACCTTCTTTTTCACCATTGTTTATAAATGTGTTGTAGACGTAAAAACACTGATCATTTCACGTTTTCTTAAATGCATGAATATGTCCGCCGTTATACGAAAACGATAAATATAAATGCATTGAAGCAAAAATGCATGTAAAGTCCAAGTAATATTATTATTATTATTACATAAAAATAACTAATATTCATAGAAAATATCACTCCAAAGCAAAATAAAAAACCAACAAAACTATAACACAGATGGTCTAGGTTTCGAGAATGTGTTAACTGAGTTGGAGAAGATCTACTCGAGCTAATCAATCACCGAATAATTATCTTCAAAGCTAAAAAAAACGGGCAGTTTTTAGTTTCCATTGTTGTTGGCTAATCATAGGAGAGGTAACATAAAAGGAAAATAAAACAAGCAGCTGGTCTAAGTTACGAGAACGTGTTAATTGAGTAGGAGTAGGTCTACTCTGAGTTCGGGAACTCCAATACTGTATCTGAACGCAGCCGTTATCTATGAATTCACAGCCATAATCTGTGAATTTACTTCGGCTCTGCCCAGTAAACGAGAGCATGAGATCAATCCCCAAACTAGAAAAAGTATGAATGCGATCATCATGGCTCCGAAGCATCCTGGATTGCCGTGTCACAAAGCTGTAAGAGCAGACCTTCCAAGTCTTCCGATAAAGCGTCAAAAATAAATTAAAATATAGTTGAAAGCAGCACCAGAGCTATTAGGGAGGAGGTGGTTCCCCCTGTCGAACCAAACACGCCCAGATCTCGTTCAATCTCGGACGTTTCGTTGTTTAATACGGTATTTGTTTTAAGTTTGTGCACCATCCGTGCAAGGGCGCTAATACGTATAAGAGGCCCTCAGCTCGGATGGATTAGCTCTGGAGCACCATTTGGGCTACATATAGCATGCTCTCCGATGGGAATACTATTTCAACTTAAACTGTTCCCATAATATCCTAAACAGTTTCATTATCTTGTTCCAGAAGGTTGCATGATGTTGCAGTTGGCATCCAATGTGGACGATATGCTCCGTAGCTACATGGGCAACTTCGTGAAAACAGAGGTCATCACTGCTGCCCGAGACGTGACAGTGATCAGTCTCAAAGAGGTTGCAAACCAGAAGCCGGATGACGACATGACTGTGGCAGTGCAGGCAATGAGATATCTCAACTCTCTCTCTCAAAAGATGACCACCCACAGATATATATGCTGCACTGCAAGATCAACGTTGACCGAGAGTGCCACGAATTCCGTCCAACGCGGGATTTTATTGCAGGGGGCCAAGCGCCCCACAGGCATCTACAACGCAGCGGAAATGTGCTGAGAACATTGCAGAACTCTGAGGGTTTTTTTTCTGTCGGAAGAAAATATTGTGTATTTTATTATTAAAATATTGGAAGGTCTAAAACTGGACATTTTTTTCAAGCACAAAATCTTCTATATTTTTTTGTTAGTAAGAGGAAGATCTTCTGCACTTTTTAAATAAAATGTTGGAAGGTCTGTGAGAGCGAAAAGTCTTGTTGTCACGTGTGACATGTGTGGCTATTGGAGTCGTATAGCACCTGGAACCGTTATCTCACGCGTAGATTATGTGAGCCTCATTCCAGACAATGATATTACAGCTGGACATGTTAATCCATGCCATTCTGTGGATTTACCACTTCCACCTATACATATTTATGCGTATCCAATATTGCGATAAAGTGTTGGTGTGTAAAAAGAAAATGCGTTTGTGTATATACAAGGCAAATATGTATATAATATGAATATAACGTGTATATGTATATAATATGAATATAATGTGTATATGTATATAATATGAATATAATGTGTATATGTATATAATATGAATATAATGTGTATATGTATATAATCCGTATACCGTGTAAAAAATGTAAAAAAATGTAAATGCGTTTTGTGTACATTGTGTAGAATTGTACATAACATTTCATTTAATGTAAATAATGTTGACATGCATGTTCTTTTAATATGTAGGTAATGTAAATATGTTTACATCCATCTGTATCAGAAATAAATGCGAATAAACGGAAACCGCTATTGTAAATCTTGTAAAGTTTCTACTTATGTATACGTCTATTTACCGTACCTATCAATTGATGTGACAAATACAACATAATGCGATGAAAATAAAACCAGGACAGATTGAATTAATTACAATTAGAATCATTTATATCCAACTCAATTACACTTTATTATTTTCGGTGTCCAAGCCATCATAATTACAGCAATTATATTTTAAACGTGATGAAATTAGGTATAACATAGCGGGCCGCATTCAACATTGGCTGCAGTCGATGGCATCCTTCGTAAGTTAGTTAATGGGGTATTATATTAATTTTTGCCTCCATTGGAGAGATTGTACATCTGTATACAATACATATGCAGAATGAAATATACATACGCAATACATTTAAAACTTACAAGTTACCGAATCAGTTAATATCCTAAAATGGAGTGTGCTTATCACGGTTCGAATATGACTCCTAATGTTACAAGAATCCAGCAAAAAGGCAACAAAATCTGTCATGACATCTTGTGGGTATTTCTTCAGCTTGCATATTTGGCGTTTAACGTAATTTTCATCACGCAGAAACCCTACAAGAGATATGCCATGCTTGTTACACGTAGAGATGATTCTAGAACTGAGTTTCTTTGACTAGATAACATATTTTGCAGATGTTACGATAATAAAAACTTATAAAACTTATGACATCGAGATCTGGATAAGAACATGGAGCGGTATAACATCAACTCCTGTAGTACTGTGGTTGTTTATGCAGGAGGTATTTTGAAAACTTGTAACAATGATCGGTACATTGCGACAATATTTTTTCAAGCCTAATTCAGATTTAATAGCTTTGGTTGTAACATTTCAACATTTTTCATGACAGACTTATTTTGTCACACACATTGTAAACCGTATAATAGGACTGGGAGTACAGCTGCACTAAACATATGAGTGATGTTAGATGGTTTAGCTCCGTTTATACATAAACCATCTCCTTGTAATGCATAGAGTGTTCTACTCGTAGTTTTAATACGTACCTCATCATGGCTCTTCGCATCAATTGCCAGAATCATACTAAGATATAAAATATGAACGTTCTCATCCAGAAATTCACCAATCATATGTCATAATCTGTCATTGAAATGGGCCGTTGCCAAATGTTGCGCACTTGGTCTTGGCAGGGTTAAAGCAAAGACTGTTTATAACAAGACGTGTTACTTCCCGTTTTAACATGGGGCGCCTCTGGCGACCGGGGATAGGTTTTCACGGACAGCTTCCTAATGGCGCTGGTTCATTCTGCGTCGCTTTCGGCTGCAGTAACAGGAAAAGTATGCACAAATAAAGACTTTCACGAAAGGAAATGAAAGCTAGTGTAAAAATTAGCTTTTAAAATAAAGGATATTTAAAAAATAAGCATAACAATTTGAAGAAGACACTCCCCTACTTGACATGACCCAAGCAGTAGGCCCAAGCAAGATTTATATTTGTTTCAGACAAAATCTTATTAAATTTTATTGAACAATATCAACCTCTTAATCACAAAATGAGTATGTAAGAGTACATGTACTGGAGCCACTGGGGGGGGGGTTTGGCACTTTGTTATTGTTAATAATATAATTGGACTTCTAAAATTGCATTACTATAATCAGATAATTTTTCCCTAATTACAGTAATTATAAGTAGCTGAGTATATTAAGATCACCCGCATCCATATTAATTTTTAATCGTAAGCAGTTGATACTTATAGATATATATGGACTTCTATTTATAATTTAAATGTTATGAAATTAATTATTAAATACCTCAACTAGTGGTAGAAACATTCATTTTGTTATTTTTTCTATTGACAGAAGTAAAAGATGGGTTATTAATTGTTGTCGTTTAGATATATGATGAGGAAAGATTTAAATTACTTGAATACTAATTGTAGAATGTATGATATGTATTTCACTGAAACGGAATTCATGAAGCAGACACCTTATCTAGAATGCTATTCCAACTATTTTGATGTACCAAATCCACCTCACGCATCCATTGAAATCAAAGAGGAAGGTATTAATAGATAGGAGACCTATATAGGAGACAGGGCCAGCTGTGATGGGAATTAATATTTATAAATATTAATGGTGAAAATTGGTATTATAAAATTAATTAAATAAGAAACAAGGCATCAAATCCACGAAATTTTGTCAGCCCATTTCATATCTTAATACAAAAAAGGATTACCAGCACCTGAATTAGTACTTGAATGTTCAGCTCATGTGGTTTACTTGGTATACTTTTCTTCATAAATTAAATGCATATCACATCAAATAACCAACTTGAAAAAAAGGAAAACATGTGTTTACACATTGTGTATGCACTTGGTTCAAGTAATTATTTTACAAGATATTGTTCTGTTCCAGTCCTTGAAGTTTTATGATGATGAGATACCATGTAAACAGGCCAATATCTTGGTTACAGGTTTACTGGTGTTATCTGTTACAGTAGTCAATGCATGTGTCTATTACATCTCTGGGTATATTCTGTCTAACTTTAAACAGTTCACTGATCTGGACTAAATGTCATATTTTTGTAGTAGTGGTTGTTTAGAGCTGGAAGCAATTTGGGTTATTCTGTCCATTTGATAACAAATGACTGATTGTAACTGTAAATGAACCCGTGGCACAAGAGATTTGATGCCGCTCATTGTATGAAAGTACTAATTTATCTATCTCTAACATGGTCTATATTGCATGGTCTATATTATTGAGGTGTAGGCTTTAAATGAACTTATTTTTTTAAGGTAATATATGATAAACGGACATGATGAAGATATGGTGGGAAGTTTTCATTAAAAAATACACATTCCACACACAAAGCTGTGAAATAACCTAAACCACGTTCAATTATTTTCTGATCAGCCGTCAAGTAATCGCAAATTGTAGGCTATGAATTGAGTGACGGGGCAGTGAAATCACTTAATTATTTACAGTTTCAGAGCTTGTTTTTGTTCTTCTTCGATATCATGTGTGCACAATTAAAGTGTTAATTAACAAAAGAGTATGTGATCATGTAACATATAGTACTAGTATTGGCAATTCGTTTCAACCATGCAGCACACATGTACACGATCACATGTGGACAACCAGAGAGCTTTTGTTTATCTGAGAAATACCTCCGGTCGCTGGAGGCGCCACTGGTTCAAAATTCAACATGGCGCGGCAAGAGTAACGCCTCTATATTTAAGCTCTCTGGTTAAAGCTAAGCCCATGTTTGATGACGTAATTGTTCAATTCATCTATTAACTTCTGTAATCCGGTTACCGTAAAGCTGCACAATAACAGGTCATCAATATAACAACATACATTATAACAAACACTGTTTACCCTAATGCCACAAGTCATACTGTAAACACGTTCCATCACATCCTAGTATAAAAGGTTAAATAAGAATGGCGATGAGAGGTGGTGATTGATGTTTTACGGCCACTTTTGTGCACGTGGTAGGCTAAATGGGCCGAGCGACCTCCCAATGTAATGAAGCGAAGTCAAAGATGAAACACCCTTCAGATATGCCGACGCCGAGATCTGTGATCCAACACGCTACCGTTAGACCACGGAGACACCCCTAGCTATGAGAGACCACCTTGGCTACTTCCTTTGTTTGTGTGCACGCAGTCACTTATAGTTGCTCGTCCCACGCCCTTAATGTATACTATTAGCCAGTATACGAGTAACCTCCAGTACACACGATATACTCAACGTCTAGGCCTTTTGAAAACTAAATGGCATGATATTAACGTGTCACAAAGAACAGATGCTACATTAGGAAAAAGTGTAAAAGAAACCCGTATAACTCGGATTTTCCATTAAATTGGGCATCCTTGTGTGTGTGTGTGTGGGGGGGGGGGGGATAATGTTCCTCTTAGGTTTACTGGTGGCAACTCAGTACCCTGGAAATGTGTGGTCTGGATCATCCCCAAATACGGAACTCCTGATTAACGATAGCCTTGCATTTGAGGTTGAAATGATGTTGATATCTACCGGCGAAGATGAGCTTTTAATCAGCACAAGGTTTTTATACAGTGAAGTAGTGAGACAGTGAGTCAGCCAATACATTGTTAAGGAAATACTTATTTGAGCAACTGAAGTAACATGGACCATAGCAGGCCATCGATGGTATCATATCCTATAACTGTTTATTGATACCTAGCAACTTATTAATAACTATGGTGCTTAAATAACAAAACAGGGGTGATATAAAAGAAATACCAAATAACAGCTAAATTTAAGTTAATTTTATATTAAATATTATTCATCACCCAACATACGCCAAAATGTGTTATCGGCTTAACATGCACCATCCAATAGTCGGCTGAGGTCATTTGGTATGAATTAAATATTTGCAAGCCAATAGCAGATCAGGCTGATCTAGTATTAAACAGATATTCGCCGCTCAATAGTAGGCGTAACCGATTTGATGAGTGGTAAATATTCACCGGGTAATAGCAGATTTGCTGGCCAATAACCGGATATAACGATTTGATATGAAGTAAATCTTCACCGGTCTGTAGCAGATCAGACCTGTTTGATCTGCAGTAAATACATAGCAGCCAGTAGCAGACCGAAATACGGCAAATCTTCACCAGCCAATAGGACCCCAAACTGGTTTGATATGAAATAAATGTTTACCTACCAACAGAAAGCTAAATTGATATGATATAGAATAAATATTCACCGGCTAATGGCAGACGAGTATTACTTAACTTTCTGCCGGTCAATAACAAGCCATAAAAATTGATGTGCAGTAAATTTTCACCGGTTAGACCGATTTGATCTGCATTAAATCTTTGTTGACCAATAGCAGCCAGATCGATTTTATATGCAATCTTCACCTGCCAATAGCAGCCAGAGCGATTTTATATGCAATCTTCACCTGCCAATAGCAGCCAGAGCGATTTTATATGCAATCTTCACCTGCCAATAGCAGCCAGAGCGATTTTATATGCAATTTTCACCTGCCAATAGCAGGCCAGGCTGTTTTGATACCAAGTAAATAGTTGCCAGCCAATTGAAGGCCAGATAGATTTGGTAAGGAGTAAATCTTCATCGACAAAAACTGATTTATATGATGGAAAATTTGGCAGTCAATAGCAGGCCAGATTGATTTGTCATGGAGTAAAATATCACTTGCCAATACCAGGAGAGACCGATTTTAAATGCAGTATTCCTTTATTGCCGATTGCAGGCTGACCGATTTAATAAGAAGTAAATGTTCACAATCTAATATCAGGCCAGGCTGATTTAATATACAGTAAATCTTCACCAGCCAATAACAGCCCTTGAATATTTGTCATGGACTAAATATTCAACAGCCAATAATAGATCTGGTCAATTTGATATGATATAAGTATATATTATCCTAATTTAAGTGCAGGTCTAAATATAAAAAGGTACAAAAAATCCAAAAGGGGATCGGATAAATAAACTCAATTAAATGTGCAATTTTCTGATTGAAATGAGAATACTTATTATATGATTCCCTAGAGTGTGTATAAAGTTCATGCCAAGCATATAAAAATGGTATAGTTTATTACATTATTGCTGAAACAAAACCTACAAGCATAAGAACTTATCTGCATACAGATGCATTACGATGAGGCGGAAAGGATACCTTTAAAATGTTGTAAATCAATTTTGGTGGTACATTCCAAGGGGACCGATCTCGCTGTGTACTCTGAATTGGGGGCGATACTCATTATTCATTTATCAAATTGAAGCTGAAAACAAACTGTTGAAAGTAATTTTTATCAGAACATATTGACCAAGTCAAAACTATATGATAACTTTAATGTTAAACTTTAGAAAACAGTTCAATAATTTATAGGCAAAAAGGCAAATTTGATAGATATTGGTACAACAAAGTCGTAAATAACAACCTCAAACTTAATAGTAAGGATGTAATAGACTTAGGACTTACCAATTATTTAAAACTAATACCGGATATGAACCTTATTTGAATAAGAAGAATACTGACAGACGGAAGCATAAATACAATTCAGAATTGGTACATACAAACTTAAAATAGAAACTGGTAGGTACAACCCAAATAACGGGTGTCTTGATCCAGATAGTAGAATGTGTAGGCAGTGTAACAAGAATGAAAAGGAAGATTAATGTCAACTTCTGCTGATATGTGATCAATACAAAAACATTAGGAATGATTTATTTTCAAAGTGTGAGGAACAGTAAGAACAGTTTGCAACATACGTGTTGTCGTTGTGTCGTTATACTGCATTCATATTCCGAACACGGACAGCAATTTGTGTCATATATTTATTATAAATAAATATATGAATGACGGAAAGGGAAAACACAAGGACTCGGGAATAATTCCAAAGCATAATATTTATAAATCATTATTACATCATAACAACATTTGTATACTCTGTATATATATATATATATATATATATATATATATATATATATATATATATATATATCAAATTGCATTATTTATAATACACAATAATACATAATATTTAGAATATACAATAATACATAATATTTAGGAGACATAATAATTCAAAAGTAAACTTACCCTTTGCGGAGTCCTTTAGAATATAATATAGAATTAATCCCATGTTGTCTAAACAAATATACTGACGTTATTATACTACTATAACATTACTACAATAAAACTCAGCTCACATTATAGTGATTCCAAATCAATAAACATTTATTAAAACAAATTAAGCTCAAAGTGAGCATTGTGTACAAGGTGAGCATAAAGTGAGCATTGTGTACAAAGTGAGCACTGTGATAATTTACTGTGTGACAAACTAGAAAATGATGAAAACAATATACATTTCATATCCCTAATGTGTTTATAATATAATATAATATTTCATAAATATTATCCTCATAGGTAGAGTGTGAGACTATTTACCTATGGCTTTGGTCATTCTGTGCGGGAGGTCGGAGGTTCGCGCCTCGGCCGTGGCACTTTAGTAGGGGAGTGTTCATCCAAACAGGCAACTGGCAAGGTTTCCTCGACCGAATATGCCATTTATTGTAAATTGTAAATTTATTTAGAATTAGTATCCCTGGGGAAGCTGTAAATTACAGACCATATTCATCGCCCTCATTTGAGGTTGCCAGCCACGTTAAAAACTGCCATTTCGGTCATTATTATTATTATATTATATATATATTATATATATATATATATATATATATATATATATATATAATATTGTTTTGTATAATATTAGCATCTATAGTATTTTGATGTGATACTCTAGAAACGCTGAGATATCAAAGCCACAATTCCATACCCCCCCCCCTAAAATCTGAGTGTAAAATATAACCGATTCTCGGAAATGTATAGGTTGAAGTACATGAGGTGCACTTAGATATAAAATGAATTCTACAGTTTTAATTAAATGACATTGTGTACATTTCCCAGAAAACCTGCATGATCATCGGCTAATTCTTGAGTGTGGTGTTCTTTTTCTTCTGTTGCAAGTTTGTACAGTCCAATTGTTTTGAAATGCATCAAATTCTTTATTTCTGGCAGCTGTCATAGCTCTAAATTTGATCCATTCACACTGATCTAGACCCAAGGCATACGCTAACTTCGCGTTGTGATGTTCATTAAAATGATCCAATTTAATCTCATCATTTCAAAACTTGTGGTGTTTGGCTTTGTAGGTGTGTCTTTCTTTGGACTTTTGCTGCTTGTGGATAATCATGGTCATGTGCACTTCCAGAAAGTTGACAGCTTCTTTTATTGGAAGTTTTCAATTCTGGGTACAGTTCACAAAGTTTGTTTTCATCTTTCCAGGTGTAGCAATTTATCCTATATGCCTACATTCACTTCACGATTTGATAAATAACTGTCATCAGGACGGTTCCATTTGGAATGCAGATTGCTGCTAACGCAACAAGCTTTGAAGCCATGATAAAAAAAATTAAAAATGCAATGATAAAATAGACAGTTTATGTCAAATTAAGTAACTGTTGTTCAGTTGATCCTTACCTGTCTCACTGAACAAATGTCACCTCCAACTTGTTTACTTCACATTTGTTAATAATGAATGAACACCCGGTAATGTTTGGCCAATAAATGCAGGCAAAAATGCAAATCGTCATCCCTGTACTACTATTGATCATTATTTATTTTGGATAATTGATTAACAGAACACGAATTTGGAAGTTAACGTATCCTTTCCAATTTAAGTGATAACTGTGGCAACATATTGTTTTCCTATTGACAAATTGTTTTCACTTGAGGAGTCGATATGCCCAGTTTCGGTACTTCGTTTTAAGGGCGCCAACGGAGTGGTCTCGTTCTAGTTTAAACTATTAATTTTGCTTACATAGGATCAAAATAACAGAAATAGAATTAACAAAAGACATAATAATGTACCTAAATATACAGTGTATACGGTCACGATATCATATAGCACAGCGCGGAGACTTCAAGTCAATAATCCGACCCTTTCGGTCATCACAGAGCGCACATTTCACGGCAGGGAAAGACTATGTGTTTATTCGTTCACTGGACGTTGCTCTCGTTTTGACTCTATGACATCACAGAATAACTCAAGCTATATATATATATATGTTACAGTTAATCCGTATTATCAGGTAATATGTATATTACCTGAAATATTCAGGTAATGTGTATTAATTCTCAGTTAGCAATACACGTATTACCTGAATATTTCAGGTAATATACATATTACTTGATTATACGGATTAACTGTAACATATACGCCTTTTTTGTTTACACAGGATACTGTCACTGTTGTAGATTTGCGATATATTATATCATGGATGACTTCGTCTATGTGTTACATACTATTCACTCGCTCCGAGATCGATTATAAATTATTAGTATTAAAATATTCAATATATTGCTAAACTATTATTTGTAGAAATATCATATTAAACTCGATTATTTTAAATGTTTCATAATATTGAGTTATAAAAATTGGACGTGTTGCTAAAAATATGAATATGAAAGTCATCAAATTACATAAGTGCATATTTTTAGTATAACGTTTGTTGTCAGACACCGTATTGTCTATCATCTCGATTTTTTCTCGTTGTTATATGCATATCGATTTGAAGCAACAATTTTATGTATAACAAATTGTAAATTAATTTAAATGTTATGTTTGACAATGAAAGAAACACTTAATTGTGATTGGCATGAGGACATACACCGTGTAACCATATATCCTCTTATATATATATATATATATATATATATATATATATATAAATTCTTTGTTGCCATAGAAACAATGGAGTTAACCTAATTTTAAATACTGATTTAAGTGTATAATGTAGTAGTATCATGACATAAGTAAACCTTGGTAAATACCAGTTTATTGTATTGTACATGATAATACTACAAGTACTAATGTTATTATAATATCAACAGTAACATTGGTACAAGTTGCTGGTGTGTAAATAGATCGCGAATTAGAATTAAGAAATCTTCTTCCAGTGCTGTATTATTCATCAGGTTCACTAAGCTAAGATCTATGGACCCCGTAGAGACTATAGGAGCTCATCAATCAGCATCCTATGGCTCCAATGGTTAAAGGCACTTTTCACTCTATACCACAGCAAAACGCACACACACACACACATATATATATATATATATATATTATTTTAATGCTTATTTAAATAATATTTGTAAACAATTTGTCAGAACAGAACAGTTCAATTTTTGGAGTTTTCGAGACACGATGTCGCTGCTACCTTATCATTTTTACAATACAAAATAAAGCATAGTTACTAGCAGAGGCCATTCGAGGTATTGTATTTGTGAAAATGTACAATAACATATACGGAGAAAATCCGTTATTCCGACCAGGTTTCTTACATGATGTAATATGTCTGATTAAAGTGATACAAGAAATATTGTCGAATGGAAGGTTTATTATCTATTAATAGTGCGCTCAAAACATACTAATAAATGGTGAAACCTCTTTTTTTCTGTATTAAATTTTAACTCCAAAATGCAAGAAGTAAATTTCATTCAGACATAACCATGCATTCATCATCTCGCTCACATCTAAGAAATAAAATAAATAAACTCCACTGAAAAAGTCCAATATAGACGTCTGTTTAGCGGAAATATCTGCCAGATATTTAATGTTTGTTAGTGCGTCGAGCAATTAATGGTTTCTGATATTTGCTGACTAAACGAGGGTGTGATACCAGGAAGGTTAGATCCGTTGGTCTAGCGGCTAAGCACGTTACACTTTGTGTTAAAGGGTGGATTTCCTCTGACCATCAAGGATCACAGGTTCGATCCCATGAAAAAGTCGAAACTTTTCCAGGGATTAATTTCTTGCCTCACATCATCGTGGATGGCTGACCACGTTAAATGGCGCTGCCGTATCCACTTAATTAATTAAAGAAGGGGGATGTTAATTCCCCCCCCCCACACACACACACACACTTAGGACGTAATAGACTCTGACAGTGACCAGCCTCGGGGTATATCGGCTTCATCTTTCCGTACTCCTCCCGTTTGAGTGGTGGGGGAGGAGATTTGAGCAGCCACTCTATCAGTAAAAGGGACCACAGTGAAAATAAGTGCTAGCACCTTTGTACGTTATCCCTGTTTCATGATCATAGATCTGGACGTGTTTCCGTAGTCCCATTACTTGCTTGAGCAGATCACCTTGTGGTACATGTATATCCAGTCGTTGTACATTATAATTGTTTATAGAAGTACATCCTGTACTATAGATTAATACAGACGTACAAACAGAATTCCAGATATATGTTTTTACATTGTTTGTTGAACCAGAGTAAACCATTCCACATTTATATTGAACGAATAATATAGTAATTAGTAATGGACTATTGTGACTGGTTATGATATAGCAACAGGTAAATAAATACTCTGTGTGTGTGTGTGTGTGTGTGTGTGTGTGTGTGTGTGTGTGTGTGTGTTGATGATGATGATGATGATGATGATGATGATTGATGTTTTACGGCCACTTTTGTGCAGAAGGTAGGCTAAATAATTTATCAATTATCAGCTAAATGCGATGTTTAACCGAACCCGGGTGGTAGTGATATGTGGTCCAACACGCTACCGCTAGACCACGGAGGCGCCCCTCCAATGACGACAAAGGATACATTTAAATCTAAATCTGGTACAATATGAGATATTTCACCTTTTACAAAATGGAACCGAATATTCCGTCGAAATTTTCTCCATCCATAATCCGGCCTCTAACTTAGCCACAATTAAGAAGTGAACTAGATTGTTCTTTTGTTACAATGAGCTGTTTTTTGTTCTTGTAAATATCACAGTTATACACTAATACACTAAAATATGAGTAACTACTGCCCAATAATAACAATTTATTGAGATAAACTGGGATATTGATAGATCATCTTGGAATTCCCCAACTAAGTTAAGCCAGCTCCCGATTGGTCGATGTGTTAATTGGCCATTGACAGAGGGTTCTTACAGACTTATATGTTTATAGTTACGGATTGTATGAGTTTATGACTCGATCAGATGAAAGTAAAATTATTTCGTTTATGTTAGTACCTCATTGGCATATAGAACAAAACTCTAGATGCAACAACGTGCCTTGTCTGCACTAAAGGTTGATATATTTCAATATTTGTTTTAACATATTCCGTTGTTTTCAAAGTGCTCTCAGCTCAGATCGCTTTTCGCTCCGATTATTTACTTTCCCTGTTTTGTTTTTAAGTTCTTCTTCCATTCATCCACATTATCGCCCTAGTTGTATCTTAAGAAATATATACATAAATTTCACAATAACGTTATAGTGGACCATATATTAGTAACACAAACCTAATAAATACATATTGTTCTAAATCACGTTTATTATACGGTCTCATCCGGTAATTACGAATGATTCTCATTTACATACGATATATTGAAGTATTAGCTGACTGGTATCACGGAACCACATTTAATATCTTTGCTCTCATGTGTGTGTGTGTCTGTGTAAACGTGCGTTAAACGTGTGCGTGTAGGCACACACGCATTTGGTTATATAAGCTCGTATAAGTTGAGCTAAAACAAGATATATGACATCATCACGACCATTTGATTATCTAGTTTTGAATTATTCATTATGCAATATCCACGTAATTCGTTGACTACCGAGTTCCAAGAACTATTTCAGTTTCAGTAATATAGCTTGCTTTGAATTATATTAAATACGAATTGGCATATGCTACCATCTCTTGGATGTGTATAGATGAATAGTAATAATAATAATAATAATAATAATAACAATAATAATTTATTTAGTGCCTCATTCAACTTGGATTGCTCTAAGGCGCTTTATATTTAAAACATAATTAAACATGATTTAAGTTCATATAGCATGAACACATTTTATAAATAAATACACTGGTTTATATATTATAAATAGGCTAATTTAAATAAGTGGGTTTTAAGAACTGCACAAAATATTTTTTTACTTGCTGTAAGTTTAATATGTCCGCAATACTAACTGAAGGTGAATTATCACCCAATTATCACATGGCTTTAAAGTCATGTAGACCAGATCTTAGTATATATACTGTAATTCTTTGGTACTAAAATGGATTCCTGCGATATACAAAACTGAAGACCTAGACCCGGTTAGGTTTTATCCGCGACTGAAACTCACTGAGTTCTGTCGGCGAGGTACAGTGGATAAATGAAGATCTACCGAATACTCCACACGACCTCATGTTAAGCTCAAATCTTCTTTCCAACAAGTGAGAACTTGTTTCTTCTTGTTGTACCTCTACCACAGTTATACAATAAACCCAAGGAAGTAAGGAGACAATACCGGTTTATTGTCACCAACCTGTCACAGGTCTTGGACATTGTGTCATGTCATAGATGGGATTCCTTAAAGCTAGCTAGCTTATGATTGGCCAGACTATAACTCCGCCATTGTCAAACAGTACCCAAAGACTACGACTAGCTAACAACAGCCCTGTTACGGCCATTTACACTATGTTGAAGAAATTCGACTTCAATTTTGACGGATGCGATCCTTTACAAATTGATTCTAGATCGGACCGTTTTAATCGTTCAGTTATCTTTTAACTCAACTATGTTAATCCAGATTCTTTCCCTAGATGTTTTGACACCAAATTGCGGCGCAGTGTACCATATTTCTTTGTATATTGACAAGGAACGCCAACTTCACTGTTTAAAAATTGCCGAAATGGCAGTTATTTTAAGTGGGAGACGCATGTTGCCTGTTATTTACTGCTTCACCACTAGGAACCCAATCAATGGTCGTATTTGTTTGAGACCAAATGAACTCATGTGGTAAAACGTGCTACCAGTTAGACAAAGAAGGCGCCCACTACTACTCTGATAGAACAATTATTATTAGATCACTTTGGTGATATGTTCCAGGTGTGACAAATGTAGAGGAGAAACATAATACCTGTCTTATCCACAGCATCGATGCAATCTATACCTACCAGGATACCACCTTTGGCTACGTATAGATTGTAGAATAATCTATTACCAGGTGAAAGCATCATAGTTACGTACAGACCACCCATTAGATAGATTGTCTACGATAAGATGTACTTATTACTCCTGTTTTAATCCATGTTAATTGGTCTTTCATAAAATACTTACCTCTGACAATGAAAATAATAGGTTCAAGACTTTGAATTCCAGTAAGAAACTTTAGTAACTTTTTGTTAATTTTATTCTGTTGTCGTAACCGTTTTTTTTTTTATTATATAGAAATGAATAAACTGAGTGGTTGTGACGTATTTCTCTCGTCTGGATATCGGGAAATCTGGAGAATCTTCCTGGTATAAGTTTATATTTGAATCAGTGTACAGTACAGAGTAAGCCCATTATAGTGGACATCGTTTATCCAACACATGAACTTTCCGACGCAATATTGTCCATGATCGAATTCGCTCCACTCTTTTATCCAACAAACTCACCTTCCGACTCCGACACATATTTTCCGAGACACAATCCGACATTTCAATGTAAAATGGCTTTGATAATCCGACATCAGAAAACATTTCGTTGGTTAAGTCCATGTATCATGTAAGACACACACCGATGTTTTACCGGTGATGATGAAACTCACCCATCACCGATGATTTCTATACTTATCACTATCTCATGACTAATCATAATCGTCCATTAGTTACATATATGCATCCACACACACACGCATATACACACACACACACACGGGGGGGGGGGGGCGCCTCCGTGGTCTAGCGATAACCTGTTGGACCACAGATGACTACCACCCGTGTTCGAATCCCGGCGTGGGCATATCTGAAGGTTGTTCTTTGACATCTTTCACTTCGCTTCATTACCTTCGGAGGTCGCTCGGCCCATTTAGCCTACCATGTGCACAAAAGTGGCCGTAAAACATCAATCATCAATCATCTTGTCGTCATTCGACTTATACAATAATAAACTGAGCTAATGGAAACATTACTGAAGTGGTGGAATATTACTATTCAGGATCTGACCATAGAAGTAATACCGTGTTTATTTCTACCTTCAACTCAATTGACGACAAGGAGGCAGCCAATGTACACTCACTCTGGATTCTATCGTAAATTAAACCCGCGATGTAAATTTCCCTTTATAGATAGATAGATAGATAGATAGATAGATAGATAGATAGATAAATAAATAGATAGATATATAGATAGATAGATAAATAGATAGATAGATAGATAGATAGATAGATAGATAGATAGATAGATAGATAGATATATAAATAGCTAGCTAGATAGATAGATAGATAGATAGATAGATAGATAGATAGATAGATAGATAGATAGATATATAAATAGCTAGATAGATAGATATATAGATAGATAGATAGATAGATAGATAGATAGATAGATTATTCGCCTTTCGTAATTTTGGGTACAGGAGACTGGTACAAATAACAATATAAACAGACATGGTGGATAACAAAATAATATAAAACCTTGACTAGTACACAAAATATATATAGAGAGAGTTACATTGTGGATTCCCTGATGAATGTTTGATGAATTTATGGTGAATTTATGATTGTAAATTAAATGCGTTGATGGAATTTGGAATAAAAGATTGCCTTTAACGTTCAGTCCTGAATGATGACACACTAAGTATCTTGTCAATTAAGGTAGCCACTGAATGTATCTGGTGTGTGTCCTTATGTAAGCCATTTTCTTTTATTAACCAACTAATATATCATGCATATTCAGTCGAGCCCTGATGGCGCAATTAGAGCGTAGGACTCGTAAACTAAGGGTCGCGGGTTCGAGGTTCCGGAGCTGCAATCCTGGCATATGGAGAATGGTTCACATATCCATAACAATGAGTACCTGACGGGACGTGATGGCTATGTGTCTGAATAACGCTTTGCGCCTATAATTGCAGCGTGCGTTGTATGCTCCCTTGTGAGTTGTGATATGTGCTGGATTGAGTCAGCGATAATAATATTGTAAAGCGCCTTAGAACAGCTATCTAGCTGGATAGGGCGCTATATAAATGTCACGTATTATTGATTATTATTATTATTATTATTATTATTATTATTATTATTATTATTATTATTATTATTATTCTAGAGCAATAAAAGTTATCCCTAATCTCGAAGTATCTGTGTAAACCCGAAATATTCATGTCCCTATTTCGTTATGATGAGGGTTTATTAAAAATAGGTTTTCGATATTTTTAACAGTGCTATATTTGTCTTCTCGTCCGATTGTTTTTGACTCCATTTATAAAACTTGTTTATCTAAATAACATGCAAATGTTTTATAATGCCAGAGTGTCTGGATACCATCGTATTATCATGTTTATGGGAGCATCCCACTTTCTCATTGTTTGAATCGTGACCATTGAGTGATCCAGTGATTGTCATTTTTTGCGCTGTTAGTGTAACACAACAAATATACTACTCTTATAAAATCATATTTCGTAATGCTTCCCTAAAGTAGGACATTGTCTAAATAACGTATTTGCGAAAACAGTATTTGTCGGTGAACGTATTATAAAATATTAGTTTGTGGCCGTTCTCTGACACCAACACACAGCAAGATCAGTTTGGAATGATCGAGTCGACATTCCTCGGGAACTTGCGTTAGTGTTAGACGTGACACTAATAACAAGTTGACAGCCTGTCTTTGACGAGTTATCAGTAAGAGTTTCATGGGGAAAACGAATTTAAATGGACTGTTCATAATTAATTAAAACCATTATGATATTATAACATCGTTTTCTCTTGTGTTATGTTAGTGTGTTTTTGTTTTTGTTTATTTTTTTGGTTGGGGAATAAAAACCAAAGTCGATCTAAATTACTGTATTTACCTAATCTTATTTTCACACACACACACACACACACACACACACACACACACACACACACACACACACACACACACACATATATATTGCAGGTGCCAGTGTCTCGGCTCAAGTCATATGGTGATTGTGCGTTTAGTGTTGCAGCCCCCAATTTGTGGAATAAGTTGCCGGCAAATATTAGAAATTCGTCGTCTCTTGGAAATTTTAAGTCTCTTCTAAAAACACACCTATTTAAGGTCGCTTTCACAGATAAATAATTATTATCTTTTAAATCATTACAGGGTTTTTACAGACATTATTTGGGGTATTATTAAATTACATATTATTTGTACAGCGCCTTTGAATGGCTCCTGCTAGTAAGGGCGCTTTATTAAATAAATTATTATTATTATTATTATATATATATATATATATATATATATATATATATATATATATATATATTATATATATACATAAACAAAGAGAGAGAGAGAGCGAGAGAGAGTCAAACATCCACAGTCAAACCACATAAATAATACCACATTTTGGTTGACACGAGCATTGGATATTTCAATTAGTTGATCTTCAAAATCTTTCTGGCCTAACGTTGAACTAAATAATTGTAAATTATTCTGGATTTGTAGCCAAATCTCTATCTCTATCTACGCGAGCGACCTCCACACACACATACACACACACACACACACACACGTGCGCGCGCCCACTAAAAGAGAGATTTTGTATATCAATCATACAAAGAGAAAACAAAATAGACCCAAATCATTCCTTCACTGCCAGCGTTTTGTTCCGCGCAAATATGATACTATACTAGAAACTGTTTTACCCTATGTCGCGTTGTATCGCTTACTGATGATTGATTCTATCGCTCATTCATTGCCTGTTTCTGCCAGCTGCCTCATTTCAAAGACCAAATACCCGTCCACTTACGCTAAGCTAAATTAACTCATATCATCCGAACAACAAATGTATGGGGCCAGCTGTAGGTTTAGGAACAGTCGCATATAAATAATATTGTTCGGCAAAGTGGTGAGACTTGTCTAAAATCGCCTGACAAGTGATGTTGACGCCATGTTTATAGTGCACCATGTGCTTTATCGTTGTACGCAGATGGCGACTAGCGTAGATAACAAATTCCTTTAACCAGCAGACGAAAATATTCAAGTGTGATCATTACCGAGTGTACACTTCTCTGGTCATGACATAATCTTGTCCCCTCCTCTCTCTCTCTCTCTCTCTCTGAAATCGAATTGCAGGCCGAATGTGGCTAAGATATTTAAATGGAATCTGCCTACGCGGTAATGTGGCGTTGTTGGCCTTCCTGTGTTGACCATTAGCCGGGAGACATCGGGCCGTACTGTCTGAGGTCAGATGATGGCTCAGTGTCGCATCAGTTCACAGCCAGCAGTATATAACGCGCGGCGAAGGATGCCATGTCCCACGAAGGCCAACCGACTCAGACATCCCGCTAGAGAAGAGACAAACGACGACGCCCCTCTCCTTCCGGCATCACCGACGCACCGACGGATCTCCCGGATCTTCACCGTGCCCCCTCCCTCGGACGGTGGTTGGCATTACGTCGGGATTAGTTCGGCAGAAGATAGCCCTAGTTCTCTCTACCCGGATCTGACAGCGCTTCTCTGGCTGGCTGCTAATCGCGAACACGCACGTAACCGAATCTGCCCACAATTGGTGGGAGCACGACACCGGAATGGATATAAACGAATCCCGAACAAAGCGAACCATGCGGCGAATGCGCTCCGGAATTTCCTATTGATTATTCTCCAACGTATCCTGTCCACATTGAACTAGTCAACGACTCGCTGTAGGCAAAGAATCACTTATAGCGAAAACTGCAAGAGGGATATTACTACTGATATATATATATATATATATATATATATATATATGTTTGTTGTCAACAGGGGGTCCATATATTGTTTATCCCCGTACCAAAGGATAATGCTGCCTCGTCTTTTACCAGAGTTCTCATCACCAATATTTATTCTTCTGCTCAATGGCTGTTTACAAGGTGAGTCGGTCGTTTACGCTTTTATTTCTATCTGATGTAATACGATATTTTCTAAGCGCGTCATCGGGCGTCTCTGGTAGCCCTGTCGGCCGCAGACCTCTAGACACTTGGTTCGAATCCTCGGTGTCATACATACGAAGAGTTATAACACTCTTGGTTGGTCTGATTGTTTTCCAGAGATTGCTCGGCCCAATTAGCGGCCGGATTAAGACATATTTTTCATATTTAGAAATATGATCTGTCTCTTCGGGTACAATATGATATCTTATCGTGATGAAATAGGCTACGTTAATTAATAGGTAACGACACAATATTGATACGTAAAGACCCGCAATAAACAACGCACCAGAACATCGGTATATTTATATTTTTAAGCAAAAGACTAGTTTGTGGCAGAGAATAGAAGCTTTAATGTCATTTCTCCTTTCTCCAGTCTTTTATTCGGACAACAGACACAAACTAAAACCATTGCCAGCAAAACTGAATGGTTCCGGACAACATTTCTCGGCAATGTTTCTTTTCGTTTTGCATTTCCCACCCGCGTTTTTATAGCACTCAATCCATTTGGCTAATGCTTCGTCGCGTAAGACGCTTTCGTACCCGTAGTCAATACTAATTACCACCGCTAGCCAATACTTACCACGATGAAGGACTTCTTCTTGACCATACGGTGCCTTCGGCATATGTTACAATTAGTGGCGAAGTCGATATATCTATTGTACGCCGCCGCCGCCACATTTATATATCATACGCCAGGACGACTTCCATCCTGAGACGCCATTAATTTATCAACCTGGATCAGTCTTCTAAACACGACGTGTGCTCCGTGACCGGATAACGTACAGTGTGATGGCTATCTCTTTTTTCCAGAACGTCCTTAGGTTTCTCTCTCTTTCTTTGTCTCTTGTCTCTCTCTCTCTCTCTCTCTCTCTCTCTCTCCTATATCTATCTATATCTGTCCTAGTTCTACCACCAATAGACTTACAATAATTCGATGTTGTTTATTCGATCGTCCACCGCATCCGGTTCCCATGCGAGATGGAGATAACGCTTATCTAACGTTCAGGTGTTTGTTCGAGAACGTCAAACAAGTGGTCGTATACTGTTTATACGTCGGTAGGTGGATTTGTATCAGTGGGTAGGTGGGTGTGTATCAGTGGGTAGGTAGATCTGTATCAGTGGGTAGCTGGATGTGTGTGTATTACCGGTTGTATCAGTATATTAGCAGATGAATTGATTTCGAATGCGATCGTAAATATTTTGCCTACCACGTGCACAAACCTGGCCGTAAAACACCAATCATCATCATCATCATCGTAAATATGATATGATGAACGGCTAGCAGATATATCTCTTTGCTCATCACCATATCATAATTTCTCTCGTAATGGACGATATTTTCGCTGAGATTCCAGAAATTTCGGTTTTCTCGACGTCTGGGTTAAGACATTTCCTAACTAACGCATTTTAACAGTTAGATAAGTTTGGTAAAAATTGGTTTAATATATGATAAGGAGGGGAGATAACAATCATAATAATAACGCAGTCTGATAACAGACAAAACTAATGGTCAAGGTCGTACCAGATCTGGAGAGTCCCCAACAAAAGGAGCATCATATTTGTCAGATTCAACTATCTCATGAGACGTGTTTGACTAATTATGGGGTGTAAAACTATATTTAGAATGTTGTATCAATAAAATAAGTTATCTGTTGCCTCCGTATTTATGATATAATAACCAACTGGACTCGAAATAGATCTGCATATTCATGAACTGCCACGAACCTAGACGAACTTTGCCGAACATTACGTCATTTACCAGAAACAGGCTTTTCTCAACAATTAATATGGTCTTCTGTATATCAACTCTGCTGCATTACTGATATATTAAGTTGGTGATGAAATATTAACTGATTTACGCTCCTGGTTTTTACTCGCTGGATTTTCGAACGTGACCTTACAGCTGAGAGATATTCAATCTACGCATAAGATGATGATGATTGATGTTTTACGGCCACTTTTGTGCACGCGGTAGGCTAAATGGGCCGAGCGACATCCTAAGGTAATGAAGCGAAGCCAAAGACGAAACAATCTTCAGATATGCCGACGCCGGGATTCGAACACGGGTGGTAGTGATCTGTGGTCCAACACGCTACCTCTAGACCACGGAGGCGCCCAATCTACGCATAAACAAAACATCTCAGATGTTTGTTGAATATCAAAATAGACAAATATGAATCAGCAGAAACGAAAATCAGAAATGAAAAACCAACGACTAAATTAGTATTTATGTACTTATGGTACTTGCCCGTGTATCGAAGGGGTATGCGGGGGTTGGGGGGCATGGGGGTATTGCTATGGTGATTAGTTCAGTCCGACGGTGTGTGGGTGGATATGGGGGTGGGTGTATATTTACTTACATGTGCTGATCTTCTGCTTCACCGTATAAGTGACAAAATTGACTAATACAAACATTACATGATATACGGCTCAGAACACATTTAATTAGCATTTAGCTGAATTGTTAATGTTAATTATAATAATGTATATTTAATAAATTACCCTTATTAGTCATTTAAATAATAATTATTATGTATCTGTCTCGGCAATCACGAATAGGTGTATTTTTTTAGAACGGAATAATAAAATTCAAGATGACGCATTTCTAAAATACACCGGCAACCTATTCCACAAAGTGAGGGCTACAACACTAAATCCACAACCACCATATGACTTGAGCCGAGACACAGACACCTGCAATAGTATCTGACTAGATGACCTGAGTTTTCGGGATTACTTTCTGGTGCCATGTAATTGATATATTGATAAGTTATCATTGATAGATACCACCCGAGTTCGAATCTCGGCGTGGCCATACCTGAAGGGTGTTTCATCTTTGACTTCGCTTCATTACCTTTGGAGGTCGCTCGGCCCATTTAGCCTACCATGTGCACAAAAGTGGCCGTAAAACATCAGTCATCGTTAATCGTCATCGTTGATCCACTCACAACTGACAATTATTGGTACCATCGGTTTGTGCACAAATGATAACAAAAAAGATGAGGTAAATCTCCTCAAAATATTTTTTTATTGAAACCGATATTTGTGTTTCCTCTAATTGGTCCCAGTCTCAGGTAGTTGAACCAAAACAACAACAAAAAAGATCGCCAACTGGATCGATGAAAACAATAAACTCACATGATGGACTGTCTATTAAGTTTTGCTGATGTTAAGTGTACATCTTAGCTAGTGCGCTGTAAGTAACTCGTTTATTGACCGACTTACGACACTGTCACTCACATAACCTTTCGCCCGAGGCATCTGACGATGTTATATGGATCAGAAGCAAAACGACCATGTCTGCGAAAACACTTCTACAGACATCGAGGTGTGAAGAGAGCGTCTTAGCCCGTCATTCTGAGGGTCGGGTTTTAGTAATCCTCTTTAGGGGCCGACTAGCTTCTATCAGCTGCGATATTGGCAATCAATCAGCGGTTATATTGTTGTATTTGGCAGCAGAAAGCATGCCTCAATATGACACACACACACAGAGAGAGAGAGAGAGAGAGACTCTCTCTTACACACACAAACACGTCTCTCTCTTTTTCTCTCTTCCAACTCCCCCCCCCCCCTCCTTTCTCTCTCACACATACACACACAGAGATACTCCATCTCTCCCTCTCTCTCAGACACACCCACACTCACTCTTTCCCTCTCTCCTTCTCTCTCTCTCACACACAATCTCACCGTCTCTCTCTCTCTCGCAAACACACACACACACTCTCTCTCATTTCTCAGACACATACAGAGAGAGAGAGAGAGAGAGAGGTGCTAATATTAGCCAGACATGTTTTGTTGACACTGTTTTGGGTTTCCAGAATGGTGTTAGAAGCGTTGACCAACACTCATTGTTAGATAAAGTCCACTATGTGCGGCAATAAATTCGTCATTTATGGATGGTGGTGAGGGCCATAATGACAAACTGGACAAGCCTGATGTCGCATGTGTGTGTGTGTGTCTCTCTCTCTCTCCCTCTCTCTCTCTCTCTCTCTCTCTGGGGGTGTGTGTCTGTGTGTGTCTGTGTGTCAAACGGGAGCCTAGAATCTGCGGAATACGAAGGCTCCATCCCCTTTTCGAAAATGGTAAGCAGCGATCCAGAAGAACATTCCAAGCCGAAAACCAAACCTCCGTCACTCATAAACCTAAGACACCAAAACAGAAATCCCCATTTACTCCATCAAGTCAATGACCCTTCGTTCATTTAGTCAGTAAGTCAGAGATCAGTCAGTCAGTCAGTGTTTTAATCTGGTGAACGTAGACGGATACCGTGATTTGTAACAGACCAAATAGGCCATTTGTACCGTGAAGTACACCACTCTCGAGAATAAAATGGCATGTTTAGGGGTTTGTTTCTGTCACAAAGGATCCTTATTACAAGACCGAACTTGAGTAAAATATTGATACGTTTCTCGACCATTTCTCGACAGTGTGTATCTATCAGGGCTTTTTTAGTTATGGTAAAGGTGTGTTGATATTGCTGATATCAGAAAAGAACGGTGTATGACGTATTTTACGTCAGAGGCTACCGACGAGTTGACTCCGCGATGTATCTGAACTCGTCTTCTTTATCTATCTATCTATCTATCTATCTATCTATATTGTGTGTTGTGTGCGCGCATGCGGATGTATGTATGTAAATAGAAAATAGCGCGCGTAAAATAGTACCGGCACAGAGTGCGAATTCATCGGCGTAACTAAATACAAAATAGCGATTTTTCCTAATAAGTTCCAGCCCGTGCATGTCGGGGCGCACACGCGTGTGCGCGTGACTACGTCCTCTATTAAGCAAATCCACATACCCGTATGTCGAATCATTGAGACCTAATTAATGAATATATTATTTAAGGTATGAAGACATCGGAGGTGTAACAGAACTTAAGTTTTGATAATATAAAGTCAGTAATATAATATTACTTTATGTATTGTCCTTAGTTGTATACACTCGCTGATATAAAGCTTCTATCTCCCTGATGTTCATATTGTCTCATCTTCCCTATATAACATCATCTCTTATCCTGATGTTATCCGGATAAATCATTTAATATGGACATTCCAGATCTGTACGTACGTCGACCTTCACACAGAAGACGTCGTAAATCGAATGAATGAAGCGAGATAGGACCCGGAAGAAGGATGGCAGTCCGATAACGAAAATCCTATCAAGTAAAGAAAATCCGATTTGTTTACTTAATGTCTATGACAACCAATCTCCCGTTTATAAACAGACAATCTAAAAAGTAAACCCACGTTGACATTACTTTCGCCTACTTTGCTGAGATTTATTATAGCGGATGCTACGAATTACTAAAGGTTAACAGACAACTAACCCCCCCCCCTCCCGTCACCTACCCACAGCAGAAGGACACTTGTGGGGTTTGGCTACGTTCAATCAGAATCAATTATCGAAACAATATCCCATTCGATTAGCGATTCTAAATCGATCCAACGCGTGCTTAGACAAATGACATAATTAGGAAGATTTGAAGTTCTTCCATAAAATTGCCGCCACATATATTGATATAGGAAGGATAAGAAAGGGAAGGGGAAATAAATACACGAAATAACTTTTAAAGAAATTGCTTTATGATGTTCGTGTAGGCGATTGGCCAATGTCAGTTTGACAAACGGTAAATAGGTTTAGTGACTCTGCGCATGCGTCGTACGATATACGCCTGTTTTACGTTTTACCGTATTACTCCAACGAGCTGACGAACAGAATCTATTTGTGTTAAAGCGTACTCCGGGGTTTATCCTACCCGCGGTCTGACTTAAGCCTTCCGTGGAGCTGTAGAGTACTCGGGATTGATGTTATACGATGTTACTACTACTACTGGCTTATGTATCCCGAATTAATATTGGTAAAACAGTATCAGAAATTTTCTTGACGATTTCTACTGAATAAAAACCTTTCAAGCTAATTGATCTGATCCCGGAAGTAAAAATAATATATTTTGTTATATATAACCGTATAATGGATTATTGTAGTGAAAATCGGTGAAACAAGTCATCATTACTAAAGATGACTGACTGAGCGACTGGCTCGCGTGCTGGTTGACTGACTGGTTGACTGGCTGGTTGACTGACTGACTGTCTCGCTGTCTTGCTGACTATTTGACTGACTGACTTACTGACTGACTGACTGATTGGATGGCTGGATCACTGATTGGTGGACTCACTAACTGCTAACTGATTAAGTGACTGACTGACTGACTGACTATTTGGTTGGCTATCTGGTTGACTGACTGACTGACTTGCTGGTTTGCTGAGTGACTGACTGACTGACGGACGGATTGGTTGGCTGGCTGATTGACTGGCATTCAAAATATATCAATATTACCTACTTCCGGTTGTAACTTCGTTATAGATATATTTAATGTTTTGAAAATATCGTGTAAACTTTCGACTTTGAGTCACATTTCACTTGCTGATAATAACTGTTTTTATGATTTGAAGCTGGAGTGTGTACTTATCTTATCTAAATGGCATCATATAGACATCTCTATATTACGTCGGATATATCTTTCAGGCAACAACATGACTTAAGTCTTTATTTATTGCTGTGTATGGACGATCCGGATCATTATCTATCCAGAACCGACATCTACCACCAATGATGGAGTATACACTCGTATCCGGTTTGACTGATAACGTCCTACAGTAATAATATAATTGTCTTTGTCTTAATAACAAGAAGAAAACATTTAAAACTTGCTTGCCAAAATATAGCTACTTCATTGTGAGAATATCAACTGAATTCAATCAAATTCAATAATCACACAAGATATGTCTTTATTTAGAAAATGTATTTGAAAATTACTGTAAAGATTTCTCGATATATGTTCGATTACAGTAAAAACAAATTATTGATATTTTACAGTTTTGTTGTTGATTTTACAAATTTAAGATGTTATTTTAGAATCTGGCTTATTTGAATGTGAATAGGTGTGTCTGTTATTCTGGAATATATAGAGCAATTATTATTATTATTAATATTATTATTAATGGCCGAAATGGCATTTGTTTTTACGTGGCCTGGCTAGCTCAAATCAGGGAGACGTATATGGTCTGTAATTTATAGCTTCACCGTGGGGAATAATTCTAAACAAATTTTAAATATAAAACATATTCGGCGATGAAAACCTATAGTACCACGGTCGAGATTCGAACCCATGAAACATGATAGCTACACAAATGACCATTTTCAATCCAGATCACTTGTACAGCGTGGAGCAGCCGGGATGATTTAATGTTGTGGGGTTCGAGGTGGCTGTGGATATGCTCGTCAAAGTGAAAATCTGAGTGCGAGCAATCTCGATTAATTATATTAAAATTCGATATTAGATATATGACTAACTTCCTTTTATATTTTCTTGTAAAGGAATTATTCTAACTGCATCTGATGTTTACACGTCATAAAGAAGGAAAAAAACCTATAGCCCTTTACATTCATATCTTCATATCCGTTCTTTAAGTGTTATACATTAATGACAATTAGTAAGTGCGCTTTATTAAATATACATTATTATTATTATTATTAGTACTAGTAGTAGTAGTAGTACAACTGTACTCAGTGAGACTTATTGATTATAGTGTGAATAACGTAAGGCGCAGTGGTAAATGATGGGAAAATATATTAATTGAAATAGAATGTATCGGGAAAAACATTTATCGCAAGAGAATATGACAGATTACCAACAAAAAGGATCGGATTATCCCCTTTGACCTGTCTATATTACTGCTTGTCAACACTGTATCATAAATAATGGCCTATTGATTTTTTCACATGTGTGTACTCGATTGAACTATTAAATATATGTCACGTGTCCTTTGTTAAACCGCCTCAACTAGCCATCGGAATATTGGAAATCGTTAACGGACATTTATCGCCATATTCTCAAGCCTTCAACACTCAGATGTTATTACCAAATGGCATCTCGCTAAGTCATGTGACTACCGCAGCATCCTCTATTGTCTAATGAATCGACCTGGCTCTGAGCGTACCACGAATGTCCTTCCTAACAGTTAGACAGTTGCTTTTTCCTTTCGGTGTCTCAGTCAATGACTGTTAAAATGGAACTTCTGTGGTAACGAGATCTATGACCACCCAACACTGTTTATTTACAAGACTTACTTGGCTTCTGTTGGTGGCATATCTGACGCGTTGTCGTCATCGTAAAAATGGCCCTTTAATATGTCGAAATATTGAATTGATGTGAGAATGCTGTGGATCATTTCTGATGTTTTCATTGTAAGTTAATGTAATGGGAATGATAAAATCTATAACATTTTATTTTTTGGTGTTTTGATTGTCTGTTGGTGTTATTTTAATGGCTTCTTAATAATCTGATATTGAAGCCTTTTTCTCAATTTTAAAGAATTGATAATTATCTTATATAAAGATATATACGATTGTGTGTACTTCTGGTCTAACTGATATTGGTTGTGCTGCATATAAACGGCAACTATACTTTTGTGTCTATAGATATTTCTATAGAACCTAAACACCAGAAATACAGAATTTACGCAAGGTAAACTGACAAATTTATGTGTATGGGACACACACACGCACGCACACACACACACACACACACACCGAGAGAGAGAGAGAGAGAGAGAGCTCATATTAACTGATATCCAAGTCTGAGCTGATAAAATCTAAATACCAAAATTTTGTTATTTGTAGCACAATTCCGATAATTCATTAAACATTCTTAATTGCTTCCTACTGATAAGTGTCATACTAGACACATTGAAAATGATTAACAAGAAAATGGGCTCTAAACAATTTGTTATCAGTAAACATGTCTAAACAATGGGAATAATAGCTTATTGTTCTCGATATCAAACAATAGGATGAACTTCAAAGACTGTCTCTGATATCACTCACGAACGGTATATTGAGGATGAGCCCTGGGGATGAACAAATCAATTTCTTGACGATAGCATCTTCAGTCAGCTTCGAGTCTGTTTGACCTGACACTGATACTGACATATGTCCCATATAGGACAAGTATCTTTATCCACGAAAACGTTAAATTACACCTCCAGGTACCAACAATAGATGTATGGTTTTGTCTCAATTGTATTATAAAATCTGTGTTGTTTATTATATAAAGAATATTTCCCTGCTCACATAATACATATCGCATCTACAAATACATGCTACCATTTTTAACATGTATACAGAACGGTGATGGGACAGTTATATTCGGTATTCGTATCCAAATAAATTCGAATACCAATTGTCAATTATTCGTATTTGAATATTTTGTAGAAACTTGTCATACATTCGTATGGGAATACTTTTAAAACTAAATACTTCATGAATATATATATATATATATATATATATATATATATATATAAACGTTAATGATGACTGAATAGTAGAACAGTGCTAATCAATTAATATATCATTAGAGTTAAGTATCTACATCATACGTGACGTGTATTGTAGGATGTACAATTATTGGAAAAATATATATTGTAAAGATAATAATAAATGTCAAAATTATAATAATAACATTCTGCTTCAAGCCGGATAATTATTAATAAAGTAATTAAATATTAAACGTAATTTATTCCACTTAGACCTAAACAGTGTTTATTATTATTATAATCATATAATATTCATCAATCTTACAACACTTATGGTGAGGATATTTACAATGTATTCTCGGATTTGATCTATTTTTAGGAATTCATCAGTAGCATCATTGTAAAAAATAGGACTTGCGTGCGGTGACCTATTTAAGATAATATTATTGGGATATAATTTTATCTATGAATAAGAGGGCGCCTCCGTTGTCTAATTGGTAGCGCGTTGGACCACATATCACTACCACCCGAGTTCGAATCTCGGCTTGGGCATATCCGAAGGGTGTTTCATCTTTGACTTCGCTTCATTACCATTGGAGGTCGCTCGGTCCATTTAGCCTGCCGTGTTCATAAAAGTGGCCGTATAACATCAACCATCATCATTGGTATAAGAGAAACGGATGTTCCAATAGACAAGATCAACAATACCTTAAACTTGATTCAGGGTATTTAAACTGCTCTGTAATCAAGTAAAACAAATCAATCAATACGTACTAACGTAATTCCATTATTTTTGCTCATTACATATAGAGTCAATTAGAAGACACGGCGGAATCATTCATATAGTATCTAGATATTTGTGCTGTTTTATTATTTTTAATGTTCAGTCATCTTTGTTATGTAGTCGTTCGAGTATAAAAACCTCTGATATCAACAATTTATATCATTTAACATCTAGTTCTACTTGCCAGGTTAATCCTAGTTTAAATTTATTAGATTATTGGTATCTATAACGGGAGAGCGGTCGGTGTCCTTGATTGTAAATACTGCTATATTTGTCGATATTGATCAACTTAATGATTGACCACGTATAATCCCTTTATAAATACGATATAAGAGTTTATTTTGATGAAGTTTCTCTATTGAATCTAAAAGATATTCTGACTTTAATCTTCGAAGGGATATTTGTATCTAGAAATGCAAAGATCGAAATAATACTCACACTTTCATTCTAACTAACTCTGGATCCAAACTATGTTAACTAATCCGGAGAATGGCCGGTAACTTATTGTTGTTTCTAGGTTTAAATCGGACGAACGCAATAGCAGAAACTTATTCGACCAAGAGAGGATGACGACCAGCGTGGACCATCATGATGCTGTTTCTGATACCTGTATTATCTCTATCATTTCAGCTTGCTACTCCGCTAGCGCCGAAAACCGTCTCATAACGAACCTATTGGCTAACTACAGTAGACATGGACGGCCGATTGAAGATGTCTCACAGCCGATAGAAGTTAGCATCTCATTTTATCTCACACAGTTAATGAGTCTGGTGAGTACTGGAGAGAATGGCACTTTATTCTGTCACTCGCCGTATGCGCTTTGTTTGTCTCATTCACCGAGTAGGCTCTATTTTAGCGTTCGATTATGAGTGAGTGAGTGAGTGAGTGAGTGAGTGAGTGAGTGAGTGAGTGAGTGAGTGAGTGAGTGAGTGAGTGAGTGAGTGAGTGAGTGAGTGAGTGAGTGAGTGAGTGAGTGAGTGAGTGAGTGGTGGTGGTGGTGGTGGTGAGTGAGTGAGTGGTGGTGAGTGGTGAGTGAGTGGTGAGTGAGTGAGTGGTGGTGAGTGGTGAGTGAGTGAGTGGTGAGTGAGTGAGTGGTGGTGAGTGAGTGAGTGAGTGAGTGGTGAGTGGTGAGTGGTGAGTGGTGGTGAGTGGTGAGTGAGTGAGTGAGTGAGTGAGTGAGTGAGTGAGTGAGTGAGTGAGTGAGTGAGTGAGTGAGTGAGTGAGTGAGTGAGTGAGTGAGTGAGTGAGTGAGTGAGTGAGTGAGTGAGTGAGTGAGTGAGTGAGTGAGTGAGATATTTGTTTAATCTCTGCGTTAATGTTGACAGAGGAATGACCGGCCTACTTTCTCATATCCTCGGAAACTAAATAAATCAGTTGATGAAGGCGAACAAGATAACGTGGGAGATGTCGGGGCGGGGGGGAGGGGGGGTCTTTCGATCTGGTAATGTTCTATAATAGTCTGAACTATCTGAAATTCTCAAACTGTAATTGTACTAGGAAATGGAGAAATGTATGTCCAATATACGGATGTTAAACATTGTTGATATGTTTAGGGTTGTCCGGTAACTTGGTGGTTAGTGTATTATAATTCCGAACATCCAGGAGGTATAGGTTACTCTATCTGTGGATGTTTCTCTGTGGAGTCGTCCTTAGACTTTATATTTCAGGTCTGACTGAAATCACTGACTACCGAAATCTTAAACTTCCACAGATTATTTTGAATATAACAATATATTTGAGTAATGCCAGCAGTAACAGTAGCAACAGTGATAGTAGTAGTAGCAGCAGCAGTAAGAGTAACAGCAATAGTAGAAATAGCAAAAAGTTATATATTATATTATACAAGTTATTCTATCGTAACATGTTGATATTTACTAATATCAAATGAGGTCTGTGTTTTAGCTATAGTGCATTTCGAAGTAAAAATAACGTAACAAACAACTATTTCATTCCCTATCAGATGTACTACCAAAACAATTCTTGCCACCAGCAATCATATTTCCATTGTTAGTATGTACTACACTCGCTAGGGGTTATTATGTGACGTCATCTTTGCCAAACATCACGTAGTGCCACAGCTTGTTTACAAGCGTCTTCACCAGTTGACAGTAAATATTTTGACATTCTTAGGGATATCAAGTTCTACAGCTTTGAAACACTAGCGAAAAAGGTCACAGACAGTATTAATTGTGGGGAATTAGCTGCAGCAAGTGCAGAGGTGGACGCAGAGCAGCCACTTTTGCCGCCGACACCCGGCCCCGGTCCACAACAAGAGTTGGATTGGTGTATATTTGTTTGTGTTGGTATAAGTTTAATTTAGTATTTCCCTCATCCTATCGCATAACTTAATTTAAATGAAAGTGATATTTGCCTGTATACGGGAGCCCGGTGGATGCATGGCGCTCTCCCATATGTGGCTTATACTAGTCTATACAGGGATGTGTCGCCCTCGGTGTGTCTTTTTAGCCATTTAATTTGTTTAATTTTCGGGTGGTTGTTGTTGTTTCGATCCGGGTTTTGACGGCACTTACATGTTGGATATAATCAGTTAATCATTGGTATTTAATATATGTTTCTTTGCACGATTGTATGCAACACCATTGTTATGTTTAATAAATAATAATAATAATAATAATACTTTATTAAAACCACCAGAAATTGATGACATATCGAGTACATAAAACATACATCAGACAATGTCGACAAAAAGGCTTAAAATGACTTAGTAATCATTACAGTTAAAATGTGCGGCTCTGACCATTGTTTTATAAAATGTTCGTTTATCATGAGATCATTCAAGATGTCGACTACATCGTCATGGCTAGTGTGCTGACTAGATTTAAATGGTCTTGTAAATTTGAAAAAAATGGGAAACCCAAAATTGCAAAAACAATTTTTTTGAAGGGAATAATTGAGGTAAAGTTTAAAAACAGATGTCTTTTATTTGGGAGTCTACTTTACAGATTCTGGAGAACAAAGACATACTTTGTTGTCGAGTAACTGTTTGCAATGGCTGTATTTCTAGAGCATTTAATATAGCTGTGTGATGATTGCGCTTAGGAACTCCTATATACCGTTTGACCAGTGTTCCTTGTAGTGACTCCATCTGATTCAAGTTCTCGTTTGATAATATGGAACACGTAACACGGGTTAAACAAGGCCACGTGGAGTGTTTGGGATCTTTGTTTGGCAAAGATGACGTCACATTCCGAAATTTTCCTAAGATTCTCGATTAAAGTTTCGGCAAGTGAGATGCTGGCAAAACTAATTTTTGAACCATTGTAACTTTATTTCTAGAAAAAAATATACATCTCTGATTGAAATTGATTTTAATATATAACATTTTGACTAATTTTGGAAACCTCTAATATCAGAGTCCCACAATTTGATAATAAATAACATATATTCATATATCCTATATATATATATATATATATATATATATATATATATATATATATATATATATATAATTTTTTTGTTATCCTGCTAGTAAATAAGTCTCTTTAAATTTTCAGTATTATCATTGTTTATTATGATAAATGGAACTATACAATATTGTCAAGAAAACGTTCTTCCTGTTGTTATTTACTTGTTGTGTTGTTGTTTTTGCTGTTGGTTTTCATGTTTATGTCTTTCTTCTTGTTGTTGGCATCTTTCGTTGCGGCCGTTGTTATTTTTAACATCTTTGGCTTAAAAATATTTTAATCCAACATTTTCCAAATGATGGTTTCTGCAAAAAATGAATTATATCACTTCCTGGTAGTTCGTCTAATATAATTAATGAACACTTTCACTTCCAATCAAATGTTGCTTTTACACAATTTATTGCATCTTTTCAGGAAGAGAAACATCAGATTCTGACTACATTCGGCTGGCTAGAAACGGCAAGTAAAAACATCTTTCTCGATTCCAACTAATACAGTAGCTTTGTGTCATTTTATTCTGTTTTCATTCCTCAAACTATCGGTAATGTGATATCCAAATAAAAGCTTGATCAAACAAGCATCTTAGCGGCCAGGTTCTGCGAAACCCACGAACTTGTACTGGCGTTTTACCTAGGGAATCAGAATTGGTTTATTTTTAGAGATTTCTTACTAGGAAATTAACCAGATTCAAAATACGACAGCCAATCGCTTTCTTCTCCAAGCGATTTGTTTATTTTAGTTATTTTAGTTATTTTGCCGGAATTAATATCGTGCAGCCGAGTTTCACTCGGTTTAAGACGGATTATGTGCTAGATTTATATTGGGCTTTTGTGTTCATGGTAAGCTTGTGTTGTCTTTCTAAAATATCAATTACTAAGTGGATATCTAGCATAATATCACTATGTTACTGGGCTTCAACTGTCGATTTTATATATATGTGTTCTTAATAGGTCGTTTGCCAGACCACATAAGAGGACAAAATATAGATTCCACATTATACATAACAAAGCTAATAAACTCAAAAATGTTTAAAACGACATAACTTTTTACATTGGGTAATAAGGAATCTGGGTGGAAATAGATAAGATGTCTGGCACGGGCAATGTGCATTTGTATATACTATTAATACAGTTATTCCTATTTATAAGTCTATTATTTATTGGAAATTATTTGTGTGTGTGTGTGTGTGTGTGTGTGTGTGTGTGTGTGTGTGTGTGTGTGTGTGTGTGTGTATGAGAGTGCAATTAACTTCCTATATTTGTGTACGCAAGTTCAATTATGATAACTCGGACAGACAGTGCTACAATTAGAGTATACCAATAGACATTGCCCAACTCACGGTCGCCATCTGGTGAGAACCAGAAGAACTACGGTTGCAGAAAACTATAACAAACAACGCCGAGCTGGTATTTTAAGCTAGTAAGCCAGCAGTCGATCGATGAGTGGTTCTCGGAAGATAATACTGTAACGATAAGTCTTGCCCACAAGCATAGTAATCTGAGACATGAGATAACTGATTCAGACAGAAGTTATATTTTTAGCTTAAAACACACACACTTATGTCTAGCTAAGAAATCGTGCCGTAAACATCGTGTTTACAAAATGACAGCAACAGAAACCGACTGAAAACATGGACGTTCTAATCCATGTAAACCAAAATACGTATCAGCTCAGCTAAATACATGGCCTATCATGTGTGTGTGTGTTAGAACTGTATTTATAAAACAACTGTTCTTTGTTCATAATGTCATATATAAATAAAACTGACCTAATATCTACCATGGGTCATAAATGACACTCATTTACTAGGTCAGTTTACGGCCTCGTTTGACGTATACCACGGACATATACCTAAAATCACGGACACTCGACTCGTTCTACTAATCGTCATCAAGTCGACTACACGCCCTGTTTACACGAAAATCAGATTTGTAAATGTAAACATGTTTTAATCGTGTAACAAACGTACAAGTTAATTTATCTTGCTATTACAACACTATCTACTCCATTTATTTGGAGTCTGTTGGTATTATTTATAACGAGTAAAACTGCCAATAGTGACATGGCCTCCTAAGCGTATCTACTATTTGCCATACTAAGTAGAGCTTAGCTGGCGGTATTTAAAGGGCCAGTTCACCCTCAGATAGTATTTCTTAAATATGCAATGCTTAGACCAGTAACCCAAAATTCCACAATAATAGTCACGAAATATACCTGATATCATAGATATAGGGAAATAAACCAAATTATCCGAGGGCCGCCATTATGGCTGAACCGGATGCCAAATTCGAAGGTGAGAAAGAGAAAAGTCAAATGCTCTGACGTCACCTGGGCCAGGAGTACACACAGTTCACACAGACACCAGTTAATGTTCACGGCTCTCCTCGCGCTTTCTTCGAAGATTCTGCTTTTTCGAAACAATCGTGAAACTGCTGGGCTCAGGTGACGTCAGCATTCAGGAGCTTTGGTCTCTGTCTAGTTTCAAAATGGCGGTGCCCACAGGCCATTAAAAGTCGATTAATCAGCCCCTTGAATTCGATTATTTAATATGTAGGTGATCGTTTTCACATTTTGACATCGTTTATCATATTTGTAAACATACCTGTATTCGTTGAAATGAAGGTGGACTGCCCCTTTAAATAGTGCAAAAATAACAAGCCTACTCCTCTTTAATAGGTTTTTAATATACATTTAACCGAAATAATTATTAATTGTTCATCTTGGCTGTAAGCTTACAACATATAGTCTCTTCATAAGTAAATTATTGCATTTTACGGTTCGTGGCTAGTTATTGGCGTCCGTCGAACGAGTTACGTTGATAAGCCTCGCTTGAGTCGAAATTTTCTCACAAAATATGACCAAAAAAAAAGATTAGAGAATATCCCAGATATATTCTTATACCTTTATACCAAAATAAATGTCAGGCCCCGAGTATCTAATCAGTGCCAACATATCAAATTCCGTCCATTTATCTGCAACCGTGTGGCAAAACAACTGTTAGAGCATCAAAACATTCCCAGATTAAAGGGGATATAGATATTTATAGATGAATGTTCATATATATATATGTTGTGTGTGTGTGTGTGTGTGTGTGTGTGTGTGTGTGTGTGTGTGTGTGTGTGTGTGTGTGTGTGTGTGTGTGTGTGTGTGTGTGTGCAAAGGTCACAAACATGTATTTGTCACATTGACTTTTCAGTCAAGTGCTCTTGAGGTTTAGGTCAAAACAAAGTCAATATGTCAGCCATTAATTCAAGCGACATTAAACAAGGGTGGGCTTAATAAGTGAGGATGCTTCACATTTGAACTAATGATTTAGTTATTTACGTTCAATAATAATAATTATAATAATAATAATAATAATAATAATAATAATAGCATTCAAAAATAGTATATGCACCCTTTTAGTCAATGTGTCATATACCGTGATGCACATGGTGCATATTTAAAAACATGAAAAATTTTACAGATAATACAAATGTTTTTAAGCTGATTAGAAGCTAACATATAATACATATTTTAAATCATCAGCTAAAGAATATAAACATTTGGTTTAAGATAAATAAACTGTCACTGAATGTCGGCAAAACAAAACGACATAAACATGATATTAATGGCCACAGATGATGTTATAGATGGTGTAAATGTTAAAACAGTACATGTTTCAGGGAGTACAAGTTCGTGATGATATAACCTGGAATTATTCAATACATTATATCTGTAGAAATCTGTCAAAAACTTCTTTTTATGCAGAGTGAAATATATATATATATATATATATATATATATATATATATATATAATCATTATATTGCACATTAATTCGCCAACATATTAATTAAGACTCTATAGTTTGGGGTAATACGTTTTGGGGCAAAATTAATAAATATAATTAATTTATTTGATAATGTAAATTAAAGAGAGTTTTGTTTGCTAAATATAATTATCTAAAATATCACGACAATTTAAAAAACTTTAAATATGACATAGTAATCAGAAAATAACATGCTAAATACTAATTTGATGAATTAGTTAAAATAATTACACTTGTTTATAATAATGATAGAAGTTCCTAGACTAATTTAAAGTCATAATTAAAAGTATAATTATGTCGAGTTGAAAAGGAATTTATGATAATTAGTGTCAAAGGTTTGAAGCTTTGAAATGGTTTAATTGATAAACTAGAGAATTATTCTCTAAATTTTCTTTGTGGTGTAAGCTTTAGGCCAAAGTAATAAAATAGTTTTTTTGAAAATATTCGTTCTTATCGCATCTTGGGATTTGGGGGAGGAGATAATATTGTAATTTAATTTTCATTGTAAATGGTTGAATAATATTATCTTAGCTTAACAAAAACGCGTCTAACGGATACATTCCTCTGATTCATACCATAATATATTGGTTACGAACAACGCCAGTATATCATTTATAAAATACATACCATACATCAAAATCTACAATAACAGTCAAACTTTCAGTA